>JACCPG010000477.1:0-23144 GCA_016069955.1 Drepana arcuata | reverse complement strand
TATATATATATCAACCACTGCGGCTGTAATGTAATATTAATTTATATGTATAATAATACTAAAAAATTTGTTTCAAGCTTCTAGCTTCAAAGATGACGTAACTTCCATACAAACTTTCATCCCCAATTGCAAGCCCTTACAACCCTTATTCGCAATAAAAAGTAGCCTATGTCCTTCCTCAAGCTCTAGACTATATCTGTACCAAATTTAATATAAATTGGTTCAGTAGTTTATGCGTGAAAAGGTAACAGACAGACAGAGTTACTTTCGCATGTATAATATTAGTAGGGATACATATATTCCCAAGGGAAGCGGGGCGTGTGACTTAACTCTGTTGACATAGAGTTGAAAATAGAATACCCGCTTCCATGAGATCAAAATACTATGAGCGACAACTGTACAAATTTATGACAAATAAAGAAAGAAAGTTAGAGTAAATACATAGAGGTCTTTAAGAGCTTTAAGAGGGGTATTGTAAGTGTTGCAAGCGTCCATAGGCGGTGGTAACCGCTTACCATTAAGCGGACCGCTTTATTGTCTTAATGTTTTATTACTTACAGTTTTTAATATATTTCCTTTTTTTCATTGCCATGTGTTCGGTCTAAAGGTGAAGTGTTATAAATAGTATGAACGTATCATGGATGCTCGTGCTATGTCCCCAGTGCCCGGCGTCCCCGACGAGGCGGCCGGGGACTTCCCCGAGCGAGCCCGACGAGCGCTACGACCATCCCGCCATGACGCGCTCGCACTACGACGTCAGTAATCACTTGTGTTTTTTTCATACGCCATGATTTAATCCAACACATAAGCTATCGCCATACCAAATCTCATCCAAATCTGTTCAGCCGTTCCAGTGTTAAGGAGGAACAAACATGCACTCACGCATTTATAGTAAAGTAGGAATTTTACGACCCTCATTATAGCGTGAGATTGCAATCATAATTTAAGATTATTGTCACTCAGTTAATGACAGCCGCCAAGTGTAATGTCACTTAGTTAATGACAGCTGTCAAGTGTAATGTCACTTAGTTAATGACAGCTGCCAAGTGTAATGTCACTTAGTTAATGACAGCTTAGAATGTAATGTCACATATTAAATGTTATTAGTTTAATTCTAGAAAACCATATTGTAGAACCAGTATAATGTAAGGGCCTGTATAGCCAAGCTATAGAGTTTGATCGCTTGGCACAGTGTGTGTACAGTGTACAGTGTACAGTGTACAGTGGGAGAAGTGTGTGTATGAAGCAAGTGTGTGTCTGTGTGTAGCGAGGCAGCGCGCGCTCGCCCGACGTCGGCGCGCTGCGGCACTCGCTCTCCGCGCAAAGCGTCAAGGTACCGCACACACACACACGCGCGCACACACACACGCGCACACACACACACGCACACACACACACACACACGCACATGCACGCACACGAAATTATTCATACAATATACATAGGAGAGTTGCGTGCTTACTACGCCCATGGCTCTGTGCCGTAAAGATGTTTTAACTTTTAGAATACAACTGTTTTTTATTTATTTTTTCTTATAAATAATTTCCCTAAAAATCACATAAAACCATGTCTCCTAGTATTACTCCCAGTAATAATGCTGTCATTGTGTTTCGCGATATAATTTATATTATAATAAAAAAATAAAAGTCGGTTCAGTAGTTTTTGAGCTAATTCGTTACAAACATACACACATACAAATCTTTCCTCTTTATAATATTAAGTATCGATATATATCCATGTATATAGATCAAGAGATATTAGAGCAAGTGTCCCATGCATACATATAATCACGCCTCATTCCCGTAGGGGTAGGCAGAGACAACTTCTTCCCACTTGCTACGATCCTTACATACTTGTTTCGCTTCGTCCACTTTCATTATTCCCTTCATACATGCTCTTCGGCTCTACTCCTGACCTGGCCTTTTTAAGTATAGTACGGATTAGAAATACAAACGAGAGATGAGAACATAGTGACTACCTTTGCAGGAGTACTCGTACTCCAGTAACGGCGACTGCCGCTACAGCGACCCGCGCAGCAGTGGGCTACCCTCGCCGCCGCACCACTACCACGAGGGCTACTACGAGAGGCCTGACAGGTAACACTACCCCACTAACAGCCCTATAACTACCCTACCACTACCCTTACTACCCTACCATTACCCCCAGATACCCACCACTACCCTCAGCTAACTCACCACTATCCTCAGCTACCCCACCACTACCCTCAGATGGTCCATCACTACCCTCAGCTACCTCACCACTACCATCAGCTGCCCCACCACTACCCTCGGCTACCTCACGACTACCTTGACCTACCCACCTCTTCCGTGAACTACCCCACCATTACCCTTCAATTACGTTTATCCTACAACTTGGCTTAGCACGCAACCAGTGCGTGACCGGGAGATACAATCATTTATTTAAGTATAATTATATACATAAGCATTTATGAAGACATTGATGAATGTGGATGAAGATTCTGTAATCTCTGATAAGAGATCTGGCGCTCAACTCGTCGTCGGGACTCGGAGTTATGGAAGTGGGAAAGGGGAATGTCTTAACGTGTCATAAGTGTCATTTGTATGGTGTGTTCTAGAGAGGCGTACCAGCCGGGGGGCGCGCGCGAGGCGGGGGGCGCGGGGGGTGTGGGGGGCGCGGGGGGCGAGTACCCCTCCGCCGTGATGGCCGAGCACCGCGGCTTCACCAGGAGGCCCGTGGCCAGGGTGACTATGCCAGCCTTGCGTAGGGACTTCTGCCCTCTCTAGAAGCTTACGCTTAGCAGTATACAGCGGCTTCTCTCGCGTAAAATATTAATTTAATTACTAGATTTTACTATAGGTCATATTCTATGTGTCAACCCGGCTACTAATCTATCTCCGTGTGAAATTTCACCCAATTCCGTTCAGTAGTTTTGGTGTGAAAGAGCAACAAACACACACACATACTGTCGTATTTGTGATCAGCTCTATACAATGTTCAGACACTTTTGTATCAATTATTACAAAATCCTACTGACATTATAATTATACGAAAGTTTGTTACTATGCACAACGGCTGAACGTAATTGAATGTAATTTGGCTCAGAGATAGACTATTACTTGGAATAACATATATATATATATATATATATATATATATATATATATATGATTTATATTGATCCTTGTAGCAGACCAGGGCTCGATCCGGAATAGATTAGCGACATCTGTGGCTCGAATCAAGAACTTGTATTGTTATGTGTGTTGCAGAACTCCAACCTACTGTCGGCGGTGCTGTGCCTCGTCAAGGAGCTGGACTACCCGAGCCTCGAGGTAGCCGAGATGGCCGTCAGGTACTCAGCACCACCATAATATATGACTCAGCGGCTTATGACATGCAACAGTAGACTCCAATCCCACGTCCACGCCTTCCCTTAAGAGTCCCCGAAGGGGTAGGCAGAGGTGTGTAAGTGGTGCCCACACACCTACATTCCGCCAGAGTTATATACTAGGTGCCAACGTGACAGATGGCGAATCCATGGGCGTTACTCAAGCACGACTATATATACGCTTTTGAATGTCTTCTCCAAGGTATGCAGTCTCCTTCAGGTATAGTGATTTACCAGGCCTCTACCAGGCGTGGGCCCGGAAAAGTGGGAAAGGGTTTTCAATTTTTAGTTTCTGTCACAGCTTTTCGCTGTGAAGCCAGATAGTGAGTTCATTGCCCGTTTGGGGCAGGAATATCTCTACATCTGTGCTTGATTTCCAATGCCTATATAATGCCAACAATTACTAAAAATCTACTAGGTATACTTTTTCTACAACTTGATTAAAAGATTAAAAAACCTGTATCCATGTCAATGTTTGTTTAAAAAAGGAACTCTTTTTGAAAAATACTAGCTGGACGGGTATTAATCAAATGTGACGGGTAACAGGTGTCGAATGGACGAGCTCGCCAACGGTCAGTGACCCGCGGCGGACGCGTGAGTGCGCGCGCGACTCCGCGCCCTATCCCACACGCGATAAGGGCCACTATCGCGTGCGGGAGCGACCACACCGCAGAGGCGCGGCTGCGGACTCTGTGTGAACTGTATAGAGGCTAAAATCGATTGTGAAGGGTTTGTTATACATGCACAAAGGTTTTTTTTTATAAAACATAACAAACTTATCCTTAAACAATAAATCCACGTACTTTTCTCAAGCCCCCCCTCTTTTTGGAGATAAGAGATAACGAACATTAATACGTGCGTATAATCGAACCCGTGCAGTGTAGTGTAGTGCAGTGTAGTGTAGTGTAGTGCAGTGGCTAGGCTCGGCAACTGCGGCGCGCTACCTTACATACATTTATGTACATGTATACATTTATATATATATGTAGGGTTCGGGAATCAAACGAACGTCTTTCAGCCAAAAACTTCTTTATTTTAAATTAAAATTCACAAATAAATTAGAGAGCGCGCGTGAGTCGTTGTACGTCGTCTCTCGGTCTCCCATATTCCTTCACTCATTAATTCCCTCCTTCATACTTCCTTTCATTCGGTCATCGCTGCGTTCCAATCCTTACTTACTTTACTGATGCGTTCCTACATTCGGTCATCCTGCTTTCATATTTGTCCTCAAATATGCTTACGTCTTAATAGCAAAAGTACATTTTACATTTACAACACATCAAAAAGAGAAAAATAAATAAATAATAAATACCTGGGACAATTCCACACAAATTGACCTAGTCCCAAATTAAGCAAAGCTTGTGTTATGGTAACTAGACAACGATACATTTACTTATATATATATATATATACTTAAATACATAGGATATCCAAGACTAAGGTACAAATATTCGTGTTCATCACACAAATATCTGCCCTCAGCGGGATTCGAACCCGCGACCTCAAGTTTCGCAGTCAGGAGCTCTAACCACTAGACCAGACGGTCGTCATCATCAAACATGTTTACACATTCTTATACAATTATGATATAACATACAGTTCGCTGTCTAGGGGTTTACATATTTACTCTAAACCATTACTCTACTATGACCTCTATAAAATGACAAGTATAATCACCTTTACTATCATGTTATGCGGAAAGTGTTCCATTCACAGAAAAACAACTTAAAACTAAAATAAAACAAATATAAACTTTCAATCCTCCACTTGCTCAGGCCAACGCTTCATGAAGTCAGCCGAGCTTGATGTTTTGTTAGGACCCTCGGTATCGGCATAGAGCTTCTCTACATCATAGCGGTCATTTCACTTGACTTTCACCACCTTGTATGGTCCTAGGTACTTGGGTTTTAACTTTTGACCTGGGCCAAATTGAGTTTTCTTTATAGCCACAATGTCTTCTACGGCATACTTATGACTTTCTTTCCTTTTCCTGTCATAACTCCTTTTATTTTCCTCCTGAATCTTCTGAATCTGCAGTTTTGCATTCTGCCTTGATTTCTCTCTATCTTCATTAAATTGTTCTATATTTTCTTGCTGCAACAACTGTATTAATTCTAGATATTCTTTACATCTCATCTTCACTCCTGTCATCAGTTAAAATTGGCTTGTGTTGATACTTCTTTGGTAAGTAC
The DNA here is from genome assembly GCA_016069955.1 of Drepana arcuata. Taxonomy (NCBI): domain Eukaryota; kingdom Metazoa; phylum Arthropoda; class Insecta; order Lepidoptera; family Drepanidae; genus Drepana; species Drepana arcuata. The sequence goes on along the minus strand of JACCPG010000477.1, from coordinate 17,585 downwards.
TATTTAAAGCTTTTTGTACACGCCCCACATGCCTGTACCATTGTGTTTCATCTTCAATACAAAACTTTGTAAGCATCAGAATCAAAACCCGATGTACTCTCTCCACCTGACCATTTCCTCTCGGGATTCCGGTTGTTATTTTCACCTGCTGAATGTCCTCTTCGTCACAGTACTGCTTGAACTCTGTGTCAAGTGTTCTTCAGTCTTCCTACTGCTTGATTGGTATTATCCGCTGGAATGATAATATCGTCTATGAATATCATCATAACTCCTGAAGCAATCAATTCTCTGAATATTATAGTGATAAATCTCATAAAATATTTAGGAGATAGGACAAACCAAAAGGAGCTCTCAAATATTCGTACTGTCCATAATGAGAAACAAAAGATGTGTATTTTACACTATCCTCACTTATTTTCAAATGAAAAAAACAATTTTTCAAGTCCAACACAATAAATATCTTCGCACTCTGTAATTTATCTATCAAATCATCTATGATTGGGAGAGGAAACTCGTCTTTGACTATTTTGCCATTTAATCTACGATAATCAACACATACCCTTGTTGAGCCATCCTTCTTCTTAACCAAAACCAGTGGGCTAGCATACTCAGAATGACTTACCCTAATAACTCCATTTTGTAACCATTCCTCTACCTGCTCCTCGACTATTCTTTGTTCTGTCAATGACAGTCTTCTGGGTCGTGAGGCAACTGGCACTTCATCCTTTAAAATAATCTTTAGCTGTATGGGAGCCTCCTTAGTTTGCACTGGCTCATAGTTTTGAAGTTGTGACACCTCAGCCTGAACAAGTGGATCCACAATATGACCTGTGACATCCAAATCTGTTGTAACACAATTCACTCTCACCAACCATTCATCACCATTATCGGGCAACACATAAACAACACCTCGCATAATCATGACTACATCTTTTAAAAATTCTTGACCTAAAATAATTTTATAGGGCATACACTCTTGGGGCACTATATGAAAGACAACGTTATCGTATTTAAACTCATCTACAATAATGCTAGAGTAAAATTTTCCGTACGAAACGAACGCACTTTCGATAGTCCAAGTCCCGACAATACGAGGTTATCATCTATCTTCTGGATAAACATATCACGTACGCATTCGTCCGTTATTAAATTCACGTCACTGCCAGAGTCTATCAGGGTATTTATGTCCTTTCCGCCGAAAACAACCACTTTCACCGCTTTCTTCCTCGTGTTTTCCGAAACATTGTTTTTGTTTGCTATCTGCATGACATTCTCCCGGTTGACGTTGACAATTTGCGTTTGACAGCCATCGCAATGTTGGCAATCTGTCACTCCAAACATGGCCGACGTTTGTCTCTGATTCCGGTTTCGTTCGGGTTCCGAAAATGAACGATTTATCGCTGTCATCGCTTCCCGCCTTCCTGCGCTCGATTCGCCACCGGTGCCCTTGCAATGTCGACCAATATGGCCGAACTGATTGCAACGAAAACACTAATCCGCTTGGGCACCGATTCGCCGTATGCCCCACTTCACCGCAATTATAGCACCGCTTTTGCACTGATGATGATGCTTGCTGTTTTTTATATCGCTCGGCTTCATTTGGTCTGCTTTTACTCCGTATTTTCTCATAAATGGCTAGCTTGTCTTTCATCGCTGCCAACGTGGAGCACCCGTACAATATCGTCTTGTTCACTTCACTATCTTGAATGCCATCTATAATATACTGCATGGAGACGTAATCAGGGAACTTTGCACGCTTACCCAATTCTTTCATTACCAACATGTATTGATAATACGTTTCATCACGTTTCTTCTTTCGAGCCGCCATTATCGTGCATTTCTTTGACATTCACAGCATCCGGAAATTCCTTTTGGAGCGCAGTCTTTGATTCCTCGAAGTTTTTGTGTACTTTCTCCGTTCTTAGCCATAGCTCTGCGGTGCCGGTTAAGGCTCTGCGTGCCACAATCAGCTTCTGCTGCGCCGTCCACCCGAAAATCTCAGCATTTTCTTCGATGTCTTGCGCCCATTTAGCGGAGGAATAACCGTGATCGTCACCACTAAACTTGAGGACGCTCGAATCCATCATGCTATGCAGCATGCTCATTTCTTTTTTTTCTTCTGCCATCTCGTAATTTTCTTCGTCGATCGTCGATACTGCCGCGTCACGCCGCCCGCTCAAACCTCCGTGTAACCGTCGTTCAACGACGGTTACACGGAGACGCAACGTCCGTCGTTGCGTCGCAACGACGGTCGTTGCGTCTTCTTCGTTCGTCGTTGGAATTTCGCTGATCCCGGACGAGCTCCCAAATTTGTTGGGTTCGGGAATCAAACGAACGTCTTTCAGCCAAAAACTTCTTTATTTTAAATTAAAATTCACAAAAAATTAGAGAGCACGCGTGAGTCGTTGTACGTCGTCTCTCGGTCTCCCATATTCCTTCACTCATTCATTCCCTCCTTCATACTTCCTTTCATTCGGTCATCGCTGCGTTCCAATCCTAACTTACTTTACTGATGCGTTCCTACATATACATATACATATATACTTTTAATTATATGAACTTACTTCGCTGCAAAGTCGCTTGAGATTCAGAAGTATTTTTGTTAACTCCATCTTGTTGAAAAATGAAATTGAACCAAATAAGCAAAAATTCGTTGTAACGTGGTCATAGTGCGTGTGAGCAGTGCGGGTAATATCGCGCGATCGCTCGCACTCACAGATCTCATGACCTGTCTAATATCAACTGGTAAGTGTATGTATGTGCATTAATATGAGCAAGATATTGAACTTGTATTAAATAGAATTTTCATTGTTTTACACTATTTAAAACAATCTTATTCTGTTCATGCGAATTTAGTCCTAGTACGTATGTTCCATTCTTCTTTCAATGGTGTTTTTAAATTAACCATATTTCGTTAACTGTAACTTTTATGTAATGTTTTGCATTTTAATTAATTATCGATAATTCTCGCACATCACTACGCAACTATCGATAGAATAACCGCCTTACGACGACGCGCTTATTAGTCGATTAACTTGTGCACACTGCAGGTTACATGTCAGTGTGACACTGACAGCTGTCAGATGGCAAGGCGCGAGAAGCCCATGCTAGCGGTTTATTAATTCGTTATTGATCAATTAAAATATTTACGTTCTTTGAATTAATTTCAATCAATCCATTGTTGTAATGTAAAAAAATATTTACAAAAGGTTTTTTTTTTACTTTTATATTTTGTACAAGACTGTACTTTCTATTGTTAGTGACCACTCTGAACCAGATTGTGTATCCTCGAGTGCAAAAGTTTTAATTTATATAATATAACAGCTATGCATGTTAAAATCTTGTAGACGAAAAATAAATTACGTGTATGGACGTATGGATGGCTGAAATGATTTGGATGAATCGGAATTTGGAAAAACATATACATATTTGACATATTTTTTTTATCCCGAAATAATCACTGTTGCCGTGGGATTACAGTCGATGCAACTTTATGTTGAATTATAATTTTTGTATATGTTGTTAATAAGCGCACTGCCCGCCTGATGGTAAGCGGTTACCGCCGTCCAACCCTGAAAGCAAGTCCCACCAGGTCACAGACAAAAGGCAGAAATATGTTACAATGTGTTTGGATAGTTATTGTATCTGCATTTAAGCTCTCAGAGCGGCCGTGGAGATACCACGTGATTATTGAACTATTAATAAATTGTTTGTTATATTGCATCGATAGATGGCGCTTATTGCAATTACATATGTGATATTGTTACTTTATTATTTAAGGCGCGCGCCGCTAGATGGCGGCACACGTTGCGAACAAACAAATGTAATTATTGCCGTATGTAGCGTATTGTACTGATTACAATATGAATAATAATAAACTTGCCGTAACCGATCTGGGCTGTATTATTTCGCTCCATTATTACATAATATTATATAGTAATTGTTTTTCTGTCCCACCAGCGTGCACACCGCCATCTATGGACAAGGGAGGGGTATTATATTACTCGCTACCGACACTTTTATTATATTTTAGATGATACATGAAATATGCTTCGTTTTTTCATGGCGATTCCCGCCCTGTTTGAATATTCTTGGTTCTTGAGGTGCAACAGTTTTCAGTGCTCTATCTGTCACTAATAACATTGTAAAAATTTTGCAGTACAACGGACCTTAAGTTCAAGGTAGGTGCATGGTGTAGATTTAACTAGCGCCATCTTAGGAGCCAAATTACTACCTACAAATATGTGGCTAATAAATGTTAAATAAAATACGGCCAGAGCGCCGCTAGCAGGCCGTCGTTTCAATGCCCATCCAAAACATAGCATTGCACCTTGTTATTGACATTTTGTAGATTTATGATTTATATTCTAAAACGCGTGGGTATGCAGGAGGAGACAATCCAAACTTCATTAAAACATACGGTATACTATATCACGAATACAAAAAAAATGCCTACAAACTTTTTGCTACATAGTTCTATTTTTAAACTCGCCAAGCCATTGACACAACTCGGCTCCGTGCTCCTGTCAGTTTGACGTGTCAAATGTCGCCTGTCAATGGTTAGCGTCATGTTGACGTGTCATCGCTCGCGCCACCGCGCGCTGTGATCACCTGTGGTCGGTGTGGTGTCGTGTCCGTGGTGTGGTCACGTTGTGGTCGCAACGTGGCGCCGGGTAAGCTGACCAATGCGCGCCTCGCCGGGCCGGCGACACTGGACTACACCGATATAAGTGCTGTTCAGGTACGGTGCCTCAAGGTACGCTATGGCGTATACGGTACGTATTTGAAAAGGTTGCATTCTGATGAATACTTCATGACAATTTTATAATAACTTATAGACAAACTTATAATAAGCACTAATACTTATAAAAGCAAAACTTATAATGTGGGTGAAAAAGGTAGGTAGTATATGTAGTCAAGAGTATGTATGTGAGTGTTGCAACTAAGTCTATAGGTCTAGAGATATATAGCTCTACTTTGCCAGCCGTATGAGGAGCCGTATGCTCGTCTTGATATATACTTGTATTTACCATGATCAGTGTGGATATAGCGCTATACTGCAAGAGGTCTGGAATATGTGAGATTTAATGGTTTCAATTGGGGGAGCATATACAAAGCAAGAGTGTGTGTAAGAAGAGCCAGAGGAAGGCCACGTTCCAACTACCTGGATCAAATAGATCGGACGCTCAAGGACAGGAACGTCAAGTGTACTCGAAACAAGAGTATGTATTAAGAGACTGATGAATGTGGAGGAAGCAAAGGAGGAAAGTCTAGAGAGAACTGGCGCTCTATACTCTCTGCCTACCCCGTTAGGGACTTGGCGTGATGATATGTATGTATGTATAATTGGGTGTTCACGCAACCCATATCAAATAGTTTATAACACAATTAATATTAAGTTACACGCTACCACCACTAGATGTCGCTACGTTTCACTGTATAACGCGCTATAGGAAGCTTCACTTAGAACATTGTGGTAGACGGCGTTTATTTGTACATTATACCGGCTCAGATCAGGAATACTATTGGTTTTATTTTACCTTTAAGTGTTTCACATACAGTTGAACCAAGTACCTTCTCGGTACTAAACATTGGCCCTTCGGAGCCGAATAGTGCAACTAGATCAATTTTGGAGGTGTGTTCGAGGTGAGGTTCATTAGTTGAACCCATCGTGTGTGCGCACCGAAACGAGATTCCGCAGTGGATCGCTGCAGCAAAGGATCTCGCTCTCAACAGCAGCAGACGTCGCGGCGGCAGCAGTGCCAAGCGGATACGGATCCTGCCTGAGTAAATCAAAGCCTCGTAGTGTGTTTGTACAGTGCAACTGTGAGTACAATATTGTATATTTGTGGGAATATAAATTTTAACTTTATTTCTATAGAAAGTTTAACATAGAAGAATTTGGAAGAACATCAGGACTTGTAAAATTTCGCATTTTAGTTAAGGACTTAGAATAGTTTGAGTAAAAACGAGGGAACGAGGTGACTATGTCCAATTTCTCATAGAATTTGTTAAGTTTAAAAGACTTAGAAAATTTTACTAATTATTACACATAGAAAATATAAAATATCGGACATAGTTGTACTTGTTAACTTTGTTTTTTCTTTACACCGCAAAAATGGATGGACTTGTTAACGTTCAAAAGGACATTCAAAGGAGTATTGAAAAAGGTTTATCAAATTTTAAAAAGAGTCCAAAAGACAGAATCTCATATGAGTATATTGAAGCTAGGCTAGAAAATTTAGAAAAAGATTGGATGTTATTTAGGAATAATAATTCTAAATTACATGAAAGCTTTGACCCTGAAAAGGTACAAAGTTCTGATTATATAGGAAATGGAATTTATGATGATACTGAGGACAACTACTTTTGTTATAAGTCGCTACTGAAGTCTAAGCTCAACCAATTAAATGTGGTTAAAAAAGATTTAGGTCAGGTCTTCAACCAAAAGGATGGAGACAATACTTCAAGTTCGATTGTAAAGCTACCAAAGATATCTATTCCTGTGTTTTCGGGAAAATATTCGGAATGGACGACCTTTCGTGACTTATTTATGTCATTAGTTCATAAAAATAGTTCATTGGATAATGTACAAAAATTGCATTATTTAAAGGCACATCTTACTGGTGAGGCCGAACAATTAATACGGCAAATTCCAATAACAGACGCTAATTATACTCAATGTTGGGCACTTTTAGAAAAACGTTATGACAATAAGAAATATTTAGCCAACTGTATTTTAAAGCGTTTATTTGGTCAAAGACGTATGCATGTGGAATCGTCAAGTTCATTAAAAGATATGCTAGATACTACTACAGATTGTCTGAATGCATTAAGGAATCTAGATATCGATGTGAGTTCATGGGACGTTATTATCATACATATTGTCACCTTTAAACTGGACGTGGAGACTCGCAAGCAGTGGGAGTTAACCGTTTGTGGCAATGATTCTAACGAATTACCTACTTTCAATCAATTCAAAGTTTTTATTGAGAATCGTTTTCGTGCATTGGAATGTATAGAACCTAAAAAGGCATTAGTTCACCAGAGTAACATTAATTCACAGTCGTATAACACGAAGTCTATGCTGGCGACTAATAGCTCTTATATACGATGTGAATATTGCTCGGACGTTCACAAACTTTGCTTTTGTAAGAAGTTTGCTAAGCAATCCACCGATAAAAGGCGTGATTTTGTAGCTAAAAACAATATTTGTTTTAATTGCCTAGGAAGTAATCACACTGTTTATGATTGTAAGAAGTTTACCACCTGCAGAGTTTGTCAAAAGCGTCACCACTCTTTGTTGCATCCGGAAGTAAGTTCCGAAAAACAGAGGTATGAGAACACACCAACGAAGAATACAAATATCGATCAGGCGAGTACTTCTGCTAGTACAGCATCGCATCATGCATCATGCTTATTTACGAGTAAGTCAGTAAAACCTAGACAGGTTTTACTAGCCACAGCATTAGTAAAAGCCGAGTCGAGACCTGGTAATTATCAAATTGTTCGGGCTTTGTTGGACCAAGGCTCGCAAGCTTGCTTCATTACAGAAGCTACCGTTCAGCTACTAAATCTTGAAAAGATTCCCGTTCATGGAACCATTTCAGGATTAGGTGACAGTAGATCGACAACCACCAAGTTCATGGTGAAGCTCATGGTGTACTCTCGAGCTGATCCGTCTTTAAAACTGGATTTGAATGCGTATGTGCTAACAAAAATTACGTCATATTTACCAGAACAAACCATTAATTCAAACAGTTTAGAATGGGTAGATCTCAATGATCTGTATTTGGCAGACCCAGAGTTCATGACGCCCAAGAAAATAGATATTTTATTGGGCGCCGATGTTTACAGTTGCATCTTGAAGGAAGGAATGAAAAAGAGTCCAACGGGCAATTTGATTGCGCAGAACACTACCTTTGGGTGAGTCCTTTCTGGTGTAGTTCCTGTAAATAAACACAGTTCAGAGGTTAATTCAAGAATCGTTACGGTAATGCATGCTCAGTTCAAAGAAGATGAAATGCTTAAAAGGTTCTGGGAACTTGAAGAACAACCGATTTCTTCGAAGAAATTGTTAACACCAGAAGAGCGAAGATGCGAAGAGCATTATGAAGAAACTACAGAAAGAAATGAAGATGGTAGATATGTAGTACGATTACCGTTTCGAGAAAATAATCCATCTTGTAAATCGGGTAATTCACGTGATATTGCGGAGAAGAGATTCAAATCATTAGAGAAGAAGCTTAATAAAGATCCAAACCTAAAAAATGAGTATAGAAGTGTTATACATGGATATATAGATGCAGACCACATGAGACCTGTAAAGGAAAATATCAAGAAGGAAGAAGGTGTATGGTTGCCACATCATGCTGTAATAAGAAATGACAAGACTACTACTCGAGTACGTGTAGTCTTCAACGCCTCTGAAAAGAACAGTAACGGTGTATCATTGAATGACACCCTAATGGTTGGACCAACCTTACAGGCTGATTTACGACACACCGTCCTGAGATGGAGAGTTCACACAATTGGCTTAGTTGCGGACATTAAACAAATGTATCGCCAAATTAGAATTGCTGACGACGAGATGCGGTACCAGAGAATACTGTGGAGAGACCATCCGGAACAAGAGATCAAAGATTACGAACTCATGACGGTTACCTTTGGAGTATCGTCGGCCCCTTATTTGGCAGTTAGAACGCTTCATCAAATTGCTCATGATAGAGGTGATAAGTATCCTCTTGCCTCCGATAAAGTGCTCCATTGTTTTTATATGGACGATTTGATGACAGGTTGCTGCACGGTGGAAGAAGGATTAGAGCTGTATAAACAAATATCTGCGTTATTAGAAGATTAGAAGGCGGATTCAAAATGCAAAAGTGGAACAGCAATAACAAGGAATTGCTTAGTAAAATAAATAAAATAGAGGAAGATGAGTTGAAAGATCAAAAGGTAAAGGAACACAACAAAACAATAGAGGATGGGAATAGATCAAACGAGAAAAGCAAAGAGGTTAAGCAAGAAACAGAAGTAGGTATTAAGTTAGATAGTACAACAAAAATCTTAGGACTCACCTGGAATCGCGAAGATGCCTCCTTCCAATACTCGGTGAAACTCCATCAGACCACGGCACCTGAAACAAAAAGGTCAATAATTTCAGATATAGCTAGATTATTTGATCCGTTAGGTTGGCTAGCTCCTAGTGTAGTTGTAGCAAAGATATTCATCCAAAAGCTATGGCTGGCTGGTGTTAGTTGGGACGAGAAGCTAGGAAGCGAACTAATAAAGGAATGGAGTACTTACCGGGACGAATTGTTTTATTTAACTAAAGTTCGTATACCTCGAGGGCTAGGTACAAATCCAAATGATGAACTGGAACTACATGGCTTCTGTGACGCGTCTAAGTCAGCGTACTCAGCAGTAGTTTATGTTCGGATGGTTGATGACGAAGGAAACATAAGTGTGGCTCTTCTAGGGGCAAAAACGCGAGTAGCACCAATAAAACAAGTAAGTATACCCCGATTGGAATTATGTGGAGCAGTATTATTATCACGATTGTTGCTTGAGATCGCGCAAGTTTTGACTATCCCGAAGGACAAAATCAAAGCCTGGACTGATTCCACGGTGGTACTTGCATGGTTGAATAGTCACCCTAGCAGGTGGAAAACTTTTGTAGCCAATCGGGTGGCAGAAGTATTGACATCATTAAACTCTTCTCAATGGTCTCATGTACCTACCAAATTGAACCCAGCGGACTGCGCTTCAAGAGGCTTACTGCCATCCATGCTTGCCGAAAACACATTGTGGTTTTCCGGTCCACAATTTTTAAAGGTCAAAACTATTATTTACAACAGACCACAGGACCTTAATACTACTTTAGAGCAGGCGGTAAAGTCACATTTGGTTACAACGCCTGAAGAATCCCTATTTGGAAAGTTTTCTTCATTATTACGATTACTCAAGGTTGTTGCTTATTGTCGAAGATTTTTAAATAAAAGTTCATATAAAACGAAGTATGTACAAAAGAAAGAAATGGATGAAGCATTACAAACCTGTATAAAAAGAACACAAAATGAAGAATTTCATACAGAATTTACATGTTTACAAGACAAAGGTTATATACAAATGAAATCAAGCAAACTAAGAAGCCTTTGCCCTTATCTCGACGACAAGGACATCATCAGAGTTAGAGGTAGACTAGAACAATCACAATTAGATGAGCAAACCAAGCATCCTATTGTTCTACCCAGTAAAGCACACCTAACAAAGCTCATAATAGCTGATGCTCATCAAAAAACCTTGCACGGAGGACCTCAGTTGATGTTGAATTACCTGAGGACAGCCTATTGGATACTTGGAGCCAAAAACCTAGTTAAGCAACATGTTCGCAAATGTGTAACCTGCGCGAAACAAAGAGCTGATACGAGGACCCAGATGATGGGCTCTCTCCCATCGGTCCGATGTTCACCTGCTAGGCCTTTTCTGCATAGTGGCGTCGATTACGCTGGGCCGATAAATATCCGAACCACTAAAGGTCGAGGTCACCGTTCCTATAAAGGATATATTAGTTTGTTCGTATGTATGGTCACACGAGCTATACATTTGGAGGTGGTGAGTGATATGACCACTCAAAGCTTTTTAGCGGCTTTTAGACGGTTTGTTTCTAGACGAGGTCATTGTGCTCAATTATGGAGCGATAATGGCACTACATTTGTAGGTGCCTCTAGAGAATTGCAGCAGTTATCAGATATTCAAATCTCAGCGGCAGAACATTTAGAAGGGCATGGTACAGAATGGCATTTCATTCCACCTCATGCACCTAATTTTGGTGGACTCTGGGAAGCGGGTGTGAAATCTACAAAATTTCACCTTAGACGAGTAATAGGTGATGCTACTCTGACTTACGAAGAACTAAGCACGCTCCTCTACCAAGTAGAAGCATGTTTGAACTCGCGACCTATAAGTGTCCTAAATAACACAGATCCTGGTGAACCATTGCCATTAACTCCAGGTCACTTTTTAATCGGTGAACCTTTAGTCCAAGTTCCCGACGCAAATTACGAAAATTCTAATATGAACAGTTTAGCAAGGTGGCAATTTGTTCAAAGAATGTTACAAATATTTTGGAGACGTTGGTCTCAAGAGTACTTGTCTACTTTAATGAATAGATACAAATGGTCAGCTCAAGTGCCAGAGCCCAAAATAGGAGATGTAGTTTTAATAAAAGAAGACGATCTTCCCCCCAGCCGCTGGCTACTTGGTCGCGTTTTACTAAAACATCCTGGTGATGATAACATCACCCGTGTAGTCACTATACGCACAAAATCGTGCACTATTAAAAGACCAACATCTAAAATTTGTATTTTACCAGTAGTTGATTAAGAACAACTTATCAAACTAAATTTATGTAAGTGTCATTTGTCAACCATACCTTTGTTATTTGTGTACAGTATAAGTTTATTGTATTTTCTTGTCCATAGCTATCGTAGCAATAAGTTGTTTATTACTTTAAGTTCAGCATTTTTGTTTTAAAGGACATTTCTGCACTAAATGTCCTTGGTGGGCGGTATGTTCACGCAACCCATACCAAATAGTTTATAACACAATTAATATTAAGTTACACGCTACCACCACTAGATGTCGCTACGTTTCACTGTATAACGCGCTATAGGAAGCTTCACTTAGAACATTGTGGTAGACGGCGTTTATTTGTACATTATACCGGCTCAGATCAGGAATACTATTGGTTTTATTTTACCTTTAAGTGTTTCACATACAGTTCAACCAAGTACCTTCTCGGTACTAAACATTGGGGGAGACGATAATACTATAGAAGGAGGACCATAGTCAATGGTACAGTGATAGTTGCGAGTGTAATAATAAATAAATAAATAAATTGGCAATTCCCCAGAACGTTCTTTACTGCAGTGTCGGAATATCCCTCGTGTTGCCAGCGTCCATAGGCGGAGCGTATGTTTGTCTATTACTGGTAGTATTATATGGCTATAGTAGCGCCATCTAGCGGCGTGGTGTGTCAGGTCGCTGCGGGCGGCGAGCGCGAGATGTCGCCGCGGTCGTCGTCGGGCTCGTGGGCGGCGCGCGGCGGCGACATCATCGACCTCGACCGCTTCATGCGCGGCGCCCGCCCGCCCACACACCGCCCGCCCTCACACCGCACGCACACGCACAAATACAGGTGGTAGGGGAAACACGACAATGCTATTTATGTATGTATTTAGGTTGTATAGAGGTATGTAACTCCAGGGAGAACTGGCGCTCTATACTCTCTGCCTAAACCGTTAGGGACTCGGCGTGATGATATGTATGTATGTTTGTATATAGTTTAGGTGCCAACGTGACGGCGAGACCATCGCCTTACTCAAGCACTACTAAACATACGCGTTTGAATGTCTTCACAAACGTATGCTGTTGATTTCTGTTCGTCCAATGAATGTTGGACACAGTACCGACCCTGTCCGTCGCCTATCATCGTAATGAATGAGGTCCCCGTTAAGGTTTTCCCTGGAGCGTACAGCATTGAGTTCTAAGAGAAGGGTGTGAAAGATTCCTGCAGGGTCGGCAGCGCGCGAGTGATGCCCCTGGTTGTTACCCATGCGTCCATAGGCGGCGGTTACCGTGCACCATCAGGAAGGCTACATGCTTCTTCGATCGACAACAAGTCCCCAGTTAATTCTGTGTAATTCGTTATATTGTACTTGTAATTATTGTAATTGCTTACCATCAGGCGCGTACCGCACGGTTACTAGAGCATATGTGGTTGAAAGATTCCTTCAATAATTAGACAGTTTGCGGTAAACGCCAAGATATCGCGATATAGGTATGTATAAGCAGTCCCTAAACCAAACGCTTGTCCTCGCGAGCCTGTGGCGGAGCAGTGTGATCAGTGCAGAGTGCAGTTTGACCACGCCGTGTGCCCAGCAGTGAGCGGCTGGTGGTGGACGGCGGCGGCACGCTGAAGGCCAGCAGCAGCGCCGCCAGCGCCGCCAGCCGCGCGCGCGGCGAGGCGGGGAACTACTCGCACGACTCGGGGCTCTCCGACGGCTCCTACAGGCGGCGCCACCGGCGCTCGGGTGGGTCACGTGCTCTTGGCCTGCCAGGCGCGGGGGCTGTAAATAAGTATATCTACTACATGTTACGAGGATATTAATCTCTCTTTCACGCAAAAGCTACTGGACGGAATTGGACGGAATTTGTCACAGGGATAGATAATTAGCTGCATTAGCGCAAGGGATATGTTTTATTATCTACAGAAAATCATATTTAATGCGAGTGAAACCGCGGGCACAGCTAGTACATATATACACACAGTGCCCCCATGGCCCCAGTGCCCCCATAGCCCCAGTGCCCCCATGGCCCCATAGCCCCAGTGCCCCCATGGCCCCAGTGCCCCCATAGCCCCAGTGCCCCCATGGCCCCATAGCCCCAGTGCCCCCATGGCCCCATAGCCCCCATAGCCCCAGTGCCCCCATAGCCCCAGTGCCCCCCATAGCCCCAGTGCCCCCATAGCCCCAGTGCCCCCATAGCCCTGGTGCCCCATAGCCCCAGTGCCCCCCATAGCCCCCAGTGCCCCCTACAGTCCCAGTGCCCCCATATAGCCCCAGTGCCCCCATAGCCCCAGTGCCCCCACAGCCCCAGTGCCCCATAGCCCCAGTGCCCCCATGGCCCCAGTGCCCCATAGCCCCAGTGCCCCCATAGCCCCAGTGCCCCCCATAGCCCCAGTGCCCCCATAGCCCCAGTGCCCCCATAGCCCCAGTGCCCCATAGCCCCAGTGCCCCCATGGCCCCAGTGCCCCCATGGCCCCATAGCCCCAGTGCCCCCATAGCCCCAGTGCCCCCCATAGCCCCAGTGCCCCCATAGCCCCAGTGCCCCCATAGCCCCAGTGCCCCCATAGCCCCAGTGCCCCCATAGCCCCAGTGCCCCATAGCCCCAGTGCCCCATAGCCCCAGTGCCCCATAGCCCCAGTGCCCCCATAGCCCCAGTGCCCCCATAGCCCCAGTGCCCCCATAGCCCCAGTGCCCCCATAGCCCCAGTGCCCCCATAGCCCCAGTGCCCCCATAGCCCCAGTGCCCCCATAGCCCCAGTGCCCCCAGGCCCGCGTGTCCTCGCGCCGCGCTCGGAGGAGTCGCTGCGAGCCTTCCGCCTGGTGTGTGAGCGCGCGCTGCTCCAGCAACAGCAACAGATCGCGCGGGTGGCGCGCCTGTGCGAGCGGCTGACGGAGCGCGAGCCGCCCGCCCCTGCGCCCGCCCCCGCCCTAGCGCCCGCCCCCGCCCTAGCGCCCGCGCCCGCCCTAGCGCCCGCCGCACCACCGTCGGTGGACACCAGCGACCTCTCCTCGAGCAGCCGCTCCACCAGAGACCAGCGCCGGAGAGACAAACGCAGGGTACACCCATACTGATCATTCATCTTGTTCTAACACCGCTTGTATGATGTGATCCAGGTAGTTGGAACGTGGCCTTCCTCTGCCTCTTCTTGCACACACTTTTGCTTTGTATATCTGTTTCGTCCATCTTTCTTCACTCATCCTTTCTATGTGTCCAAACCAACTTAGCAAGCCAGCAGTTTTGCGGATCTCATTATTGCAGATTCGATCTACAATCGTTACCTCGTCGTCGTTTGCACAAACGCAAAGATAAACAGACAAAAACTCTAACAATCATTGTTTTGGGTGCTGTTTGCGTTGATAAAGGGTTTTTTTTATATATCTTCAATGTACAGACAGCGATTCGTAACATTTTTATTATATGAATTGATTAACAGGCTTTAGTGACCATACAATTGTGTGTGTACCAAATGCGTGTTAAGTGTAGTCGCAGTGCGAGCGAGCTGCTTAGCGAGATGCCGTGGCCCGCAGGCGGAGGAGTGCAAGACCTACAAGATTATAATGACCAAGCTGGACGAGCTGAGCCGCCTGTTCGCGGCGCGCGCGCAGGCGCCGCCCGCTGGCTGCCAGCAGCCGCCCGCTGGCTGCCAGCAGGTGAGCGCCGCTACTGACCGAGCGGACATGTCCAATCGGGCGCCGGTGCCTTAGACCTGCTACTGATATTGCACACGCCAGTGCTCTGGTCCTCGAGTAGGTACTGGGGTCATCGTCAACCTTTAGATGACATGCATGAGGCCATCAGACCATTCACTCATCCAGTGAACTTTTAAGAGTTAAACAATATCAATAATAAATAGTTCAACTTAGATTACTTTAAGTCGGACGTCCCGAGAGACACACGTTTTTTGTATGTTATTATAAGTTTCTGAAAAAACCCAAAAATATTACCCCGAAGTAGCTAAAGCGATAGATGTAGGTATGTAAATGTATGTATTTATGTAAGTGTAGAGACAACTAGCGCACTACTCTCTCTGCCTACCCGTAATTCGTGGTGTGCCTAATCACCTGTACTTAAGTTCAGAAACTTATTGGTACAGTCGGGATTGGAGCTTGCAATGTTTGTGTCGACCACCACGGCTTTCGGTGTCGTCGTGATATGCTTAAAAGGTATTTCGGATGTGTTTGATGTATTCGGGAAGTAGTGTCAGTGTAGTGTCAGTGTAGTGGCAGTGGCAGTGCAGTGCAGTGTTGTCGGCAGGCGCGGCCGCGGCGGGGGCCGGGCGCTGGCCGCGCGGACAGGTGCACTCCGACGGAGGCCTCGGACAGCTCTGGCCGGCTGGGGGCCTGGCGATCTTATTATGCTTCTTTGTTACAGCTATCATTACAGAATGACCAAATTTTATACCACAAGAGTAGCAAACGTACATACGGCCCACCTGATGGGAAACGGTTACCGTAGTCTATTCACGCTCACGATACCAACGTATCACTTGCGCGCTGCCACTCTGTGATCGGAGAGTTATACTGTGTTGACAGCATAATGGGACTAATCCCTCTGCTGCCGACACAATATAACAAACCTTATTCATCGCGCAGGAACACAACACAATAAGTGTGTATAGCCAAGTAACATAAACACAGATATGTATTATATGTATCTGTATATACCAGTAAGCTGGCAAACAAAACAGGTTGAAGGTACGCGGACACCACCGCCTAATAAAAAAAAATATACGCAGCTAAATAGTTTTGTCTTCCTCTTCCTCTCTTTCCCTCTCCCTTTCCCTCTAAGATTTTCGTCAAAAAGCTATCAGTCGTATAAGGTGGCCTACCATCTTCTATTCTCGACTGCCTTCAGCAGTATCCAATCCTTCGATTTGTTGACCAGGACTTCTTTTGTCCCTTTACTCTGCAGCTGACTCTCCCATCCTTCTCCAGCACACCGCGTGCCTCCAACAGCTTTCATCCTTTCTTGGTAACACAGCTAATAAAGCCTCATAACACCGTGCAAGGTTGCTGGCGTCCATAGGCGGGACGATGCATGCTTGTTGCCACTCCAGTGGTATTATAGGTGTAAATACTATTTCCAGTGTGCTAAAGTACGAGTCCATCTCGTGCGAGAGTGAGTCGAGTGCGTGCGACTCGCGCGGAGGCTCCAGCCTGGACGAGCCGCTGCATGTAAGGGCTGCCTCCTGTTGGGTACACTCCTCACGCCTTTTCAAGCATGACTACTTATACATACGTCTTTAAATTTTGTCTTGAACACGTGCATGATTCCTCTCGATGTTTTCTTTCACTATAAGCTCGTGGTGTGACTAATCACTGAACTTATGGTCAGGAAAACTCATTGGTACAGTCGGGATTGGAACGGGAATGATTGTTTTGCAGGCATCTACTCGAGCCACTTATTACCTGACTCGTCAATCGCCGATCTAATAGTCGATCCCAGTGCTACTTTCTTTTCCTCCATTACCGGTGAGCTGTTGGCGCCATCGAGCCTCATGTGTGATGCTGCTGTCGGCAGGTGTACAGTCGCGCCAAGCGCACGCGCGGCGGGCGTACGGCGGGCGGGCCTTCGCTGTGCGCGCTGTGCCGCGGGTACTGGCGCGCGCTGCGCCGCTGCCTCGCCGCGCAGATGCCCTGCGCGTGAACACGCTGCCTCGTGCCTCGGGCTAATATACTATACTACATCATGCCTCGTTTCATTTCCCCCCATCAGCAGGCCCCAGGCGAGCAATCTTTAACCCACGGGGGCCTGATGATGACTAACCCTATAGAATAAAGCACTATGTCGTCACAATAACTATAGAGCTACTCTATTTGTCTATTGTAAAGTACTACATTTGTGCGCAAGCGAACCTAACAAGCAAGTAATACATCACGCCACGTTCACGGGGTAGGCAGAGAGTAAAGCGCCAGTTCTCTCTAAACTTGCATACCACTTTCGCTTCGTCCACATTCACCAGTCTCTTCATACATGCTCGCCGGTTTCGAGTACTCTTGGCGATCCTATGCAAGTTTGAAATTGACTACTACTAGCCCTCGGCACGTGCCTTGAGTGCGCAGAGGCAAAGAGGGATAAAGAGGACGGTATTTTTTTTTTGTTATTATATCCTCACGCCTTCCCACAAGGGTCCCCAAAGGGGTAGGCAGAGGTGTATAGGTAATACCCACACACCCACTTTCCGCCAGAGGTATATTAGGTGCCAACGTGACAGATGGCGAGTCTATCGCCGTTACT
>JACCPG010000476.1:27075-59795 GCA_016069955.1 Drepana arcuata | reverse complement strand
GGCGTGCCCCCGAGGCGACGCGCACCAGTCCGTCCTCGCTGGTGCGAAAAATTCAGCACAGTGCGGCGATGGGGACCGCCACCCATCACGCGGAGTGCCTCACGGCGGGAAGTGGAGTGTGGAGTGTAGGATGGGGGTATGGAATGTAAGAGGAGGTATGGATGATAAGATGAACGAATTGATCGATGTTATGACAGAGAGCGAGTTAGATGTTGTGTGCTTGTCTGAAACCAAGCGGAAGGGGAGTAGACGAGCTCCCGGGCGGGAGTTTAGTGCCGTGGTCAGGAGTGGCAAACACCGAGCACGCCTGCCAGGGAGTGGGAATTCTACTATCCAGCCGCTTGGCAGAATGTATGATAAGTTATGATGCGGTGAGCCCCAGACTTATTTGGGCTCGCTTTAAAATAGGCCTTACCCGACTGTTTTAGTCGCGGTATATGCTCCGGTGGCCTCAGCGGACGCTTGCGACCTGAATAAGTTCTGGGAATGTGTGAGTAATGTTCTAGAGACGAAAGAAGGGAATGAAAAGCTGATTATTTGTGGTGATCTGAATGGATGGGTCGGGACAGCCCGTAAGGATTACGAGGCAGTACTCGGCAAGTATGGTGATAAGAGAGTGAACGAGGCAGGCAAGCTGATATTAGATGTATGTGTGGAGAGAGACCTTTTTGTGGCGAACACCATGTTCGACCACAAAGGGATTCATCAGTATACATGGGAACGGAAAAGGAATGAGCGAAGTATGATAGATCTGTTTCTAATAGATCAGCGACTCAGAACACAGGTGATACACCCTGTATAGGGGAGCTGACCTGGGAACGGACCACTTCCTAGTTATAACTAGGATAAGAGGTCTGTTCGCGGGCTGGCGATCCCGCGCTGGGGGTCCCTGTTCTGCAGTCGCAGACCGCATCAAAAACTGGAGGCTTCAAGGTGCGGCTATTAGAGACAGATATCAAGAAAGGGTATCTGAACAGCTAGCCTGTCCACCGAAAGATGTGTTTGAGAGTGTCGATGTTTGCTGGCAGTTCTTTAAGTCCAGCCTATTATGCGCCGCAAAAGAGGTTTGTGGCTTTTCGAAAGGGCAGACAACCAAAAATGGCGATGGTTGGTGGGATGATGAAGTGAAAGAAGAAGTTAAAAAGAAGAAGGATGCAAGGCAAGACATTTTGGATATGTTCAGGTCAAGTGAAAGTTTGAAAGAAAAGATGAAAAAAAAAATTCGCCTGCAAAAAAATCGTACGAAAGAGATAATAGCTCAGAAGCGTGAGAGGTTCCAAATGACTGTAGACGAAAAACTGACACATAATTTCAAGGACAATGCAAAACTTTTTTGGAGGGAAGTTAAGAAGTCCAGAAATTGTGTTACAGCTAGTAGTAGAATGAATGCGATTTTCTCGAAGCACTGGAATGAAATACTTACTGACAAAACACACGTCCTTAGGCGATGGAGTGAATTTTACAATGATATGTATTATGATGATTCCGTTGATCTACTCATAGAGCTGCCTCCAACAGAATCTGTCGAGGATCCTATAGCGGATAAAATAAGTATTGGAGAGATTGTAAGAGCGACAAGAACTCTGAAATGTGGAAAAGCTGCGGGAATAGAGGGATTACGGCTGAGATGATCAAGTACGGTGGATCAGCGGTCTGGGACGTCATCTATTTGCTATGCAATCTTTGCTGGGAAAAGGGTGATGTTTCGGACGACTGGAGGCGAGCAGTCATCGTGCCTTTCTAAAAAGGAAAGGGATCACGATAGGACTGCTAAACTACAGAGCCATCAGCTTGGTCAGCTTAGCTAGTAAAGTGTACACGAAGATCCTGACGATAAGAATGCAAGAGCGATCCGAAAGGTTTCTCTGGGAATCCCAAGGAAGATTTAGACCAGGAAGAGGATGTATGGATCAAACCTTCTCGCTTCGCGGAATCGCGGAAAAGTTTTTGGATATTAACCAAAGGGTTTTCTGCGCTTTCGTCGACTTGGAGAAGGCATTTGATAGAGTAGTACGAAAGGAACTCTGGGACGTGTTGCCTGGATATGGAGTGAGCAGTTCCCTACTGCATGCCGTGAAATCACTCTATAGTGATAGCGGGGCGTGCGTTAGGGTTAATGGTGAGATGTCACCCTGGTTTGATGTGAAGTCGGGGGTCAAACAAGGGTGCATCATGTCTGCCTGGCTGTTCATTATATATCTAGATAACTGTCTGAGAGCACTAAGAACGAACGGATGTGGAGTGAAAATGGGAAACTTAGTGGTCAACTGCCTATTATACGCCGATGACGCGGTTTTACTGGCGTCATCAGAGGGCGAACTGCAGTCACTAGTTACCATAATGAAAGTAGAATGTGAAAAGAAGGGGCTGAGCCTAAACGCTGGCAAGACTAAGGTTCTGGTATTCGAAAGAGATGAACAAGCGACCGAGTGTGCTATATCGGTAAATGGGCAAATTCTAGAGCAAGTGAATGAATTTGCATATCTTGGAAGCATGTTCACACGAGATGGAAAGTATGAAAAAGATATTGAAAGAAGGATAACTGCCGGAAATAAGGTGAATGGAGCCATGTCGGCGTTGATGGGCAGTAAAAGTCTGAGCAAGAATGCTCGAGTTGCTGTCCACAACGCGATATTGGTACCTACCTTATTGTATGGCAGCGAATCCTGGGCATGTCAGAGGAAGTATGAAAATAGCTTGAATGCAGTCGAGATGCGATCTCTTCGAAAAATGTGCGGCGTAACGATATTAGATCGAATCCGCAATGAAGAGATTCGCAAATCAACTGGCGCGAATGAGGGCGTGATTGTAAAGATGAAGAAAGGCATGTTACGTTGGTTTGGACACAGAAAGGATGAGTGAAGAAAGATTGACGAAACAGATATACAAAGCAAAAGTGTGTGCAAGAAGAGGCAGAGGAAGGCCACGTTCCAACTACCCGGATCAAATCGATCGGACGCTCAGGGACGGGAACGTTATGAGTACTCGAAACCGACGAGCATGTATGAAGAGACTGATGAATGTGGACGAAGCGAAAGAGGTATGTAAGTCTAGAGAGAACTGGCGCTCTATACTCTCTGCCTACCCCGTTAGGGACTTGGCGTGATGATATGTATGTATGTATGTATGTATAATGATAATATAATATAAGTAAGCCGTGGTTCTAGCAGTTGCCTGCGACGCAAAGCTCGCAAGTTCGAATCCCGACTGTACCAATTAGTTTTTCTGAACTTAAGTACAGTGATTAGTCACACCACGAGCTTTACGGTGAAGGAAAACATCGAGAGGAAACCTGCATACGTCTGAGAAGAAATTCAAAGGCATGTATAGTCGTGCTTGAGTAACGGCGATGGACTCGCCATCTGTCACGTTGGCACCTAATATACCTCTGGCGGAAAGTGGGTGTGTGGGTATTACCTATACACCTCTGCCTACCCCTTCGGGGACCCTTGTGGGAAGGCGTGAGGATATATAATATACCCTCACGCTTCACAGTATTACACATTATTCACAGATTTAACATCGAGTAACAATAAGTGTGTGCTTGATAAACGGCAATGGACTTGTTGTCTGTCACGTTGGCACCTAAATTATATCTCCGCTGAAAAGTAGACGTGTGGGTACTACCTACACACCTCTATCTACCCCCTTAAGGGACCCTTGTAGGTCTGCGATTATCAATAATAATAATAAAGGTCTATCGGAAACCATTTACCACCGCACTAAGCTTACATAACTCTATTGGTGTTGTCACAATATTCGTGGCTGATTTCCGGCGGAAGCGTTAGGTGTTGCGGTCTGTTACATGTGTTCATTTCCTCACTTCCGCCTCACGTCGGAAGTGGGCGTCTGGCACAACCTACGTTCTACGACACTCGAGCCACAAAAATGTTCGCTTGACAAGTGTGTTACAGAATTTAGGACATTTGGATCAGCTAAATAAATTGTAAAAAAATATCATGGTGGCATGGCATAATTAATAAATAATAATATAAATAAATAAATACCTGGGACTATTCCACACAAATTGACCTAATCCAAAATTAAGCAAAGCTTGTGTTATGGTAACTAGACAACGATATATTTACTCATATAGATAAGACTATGGTACAAATATTCGTGTTCATCACACAAATATCTGCCCTTAGCGGGATTCGAACCCGCGACCTCTAGTTTCGCAGTCAGGAGCTCTAACCACTAGACCAGTCGTCATTAACTATATAGTAGCCTCAACGCAACCGCAACTCAAGTGAAGACTGTTTACGCACCACAACTGCTAGTAAGACTAGCTGTCTAAAGATTTTTTGAGTTGAAAAAATAAATATCATACACGCTCGGAGCGCTATCTATCTGATCTAATTGGTAATCTAATCCACCCGTAAATATAAACACAAACATAAAAAACGGTTTTCCATTCTCGTGTTTTTGCGATACTAACATCGTTACAACAAAATTAATTTACCAGTTAATTCAGAAATCAAAATAATACCTATATCAAAAATCTTTATTCAACGTAAGGGACACCTATTGAAACTTAATATATATAAAACCTATCGTTGGACGTCTTTATTATGTATGCCATTTCTTGCATACATAATAAAGACGTCCAACGATATACTTTTGTGAGGCAGCATCGTAAATATCACTTACGTTTTAGACAAACAACTGAAATATTCACGTAAAATCCAGACGCCAACTCTTCGATTATACTTTTCCAACAAATAACGTTCACTGTGAATTGGTACCGAGTCGATACGAGCCCCAGCATTGCTTGGAAATGCGCGATACTTTCAATAATCCGATGATATGTCACACCTGCCAATTCTACTTAGCTCCGAGGCAAAGTGTATCGAAAATCTTCTGTGGAATAAAGCTGTTTATAAAACAGGCTTGGTACCTACCTCCTATGTAATTTGAGCAAAAGCTGTGTTCCCAACGCGAATATTCGTGCGAATTTAAACTTTCTTATTGTTTTATTTCTCTCCAATTAAAACATTATCAGATTATTTGATCCTAATGCATATGAATATACCTACACAGGTCGCCTTTTGAGGCTTTGACAGGTCGTCCTAGACATGCCAGGAAACATGATTACGATTAATGGCGACATTTTTAATGTCTCAAGAGATACGTCCTGGAATTTTCCCAGAAAGATTTCTTTCGTTATATAGTTTATATAAGTTCCGAAAAAATAGAGACAAGCCGGAGTTAGAACCGGAATTCCAACTTACGATATTGATTTGCAGGTAAACGTTTGAATCGTACTGCCACCAAGACTCTATTTGACTACTATTAAATTTGACGCAAATAAATATAAAATAACGGTTTTGGCGTCTTGGTTCCTATAAGACCGAAGAGAAACATAGTCGAGACCGCTCTATAGACCGATACAACACATTATCAATGTTTATTAAACTCAGGGAGCGACGTGAAGGAGCGTTTGGCAAAACACGGCAAATTGCTTCCATTAGTGTGCATTAAGTAAGGGAGGCTGCACGAGTACCGTAGGCGGTAGGTCCTTGGGGCAGGGGGGTTTCCGGGAGCTCGCCAAAGTTGTTGTCTTGATGACATGTTTATCATGTTATTGTATTACTTAAATTATAGATTAGGTTTGAAATAAACTTACAAAGGAAATTATTATTTTCATACACACATAAATAAAGTGGTATAAAAAAATTTACCTCTTTTTATGTAATATTTATGATTTTTTTTATGAAATAAATATTAATTAAGTTTGCGAATGGCAAAGGGGCCGACCCAGAAGTGGGTCGTACATGGATAAATTACAGAAAAACAAAAATACTGATAATATAAAAGAGATATTTTTATATCTCCATAAAAAATTGCTTAATTGTAAACAAGAAAATACCATTGGAATATTTCTGAATTATTCTAAATAGTTTTGAAAATACTGGTTCAAAATAAAGACGTCTCTATGGAGCATGATCGGTATAACCATGAGAGTGAAGGTAAAATATTCCGTTTGGCAGCGACAGATGCCTCCGTTATGTAAGTCATATTTAATGCACGCTTTAGGAGTTTTCCTCTAGACCTTTATGGAATGGTTAGTATCTTAAGGACAGTGATAAATCACGTTTTGAGATCATCCGGCTCTATTATCGTTTGACATACTCCAATCAAAACATATTGACGCTCTTATAAGAAGTATTCCTGGTGGCTGAGTGGTCTGAGTAGCGCTGCAATGCAAATATTGTTAGTTTGAACCCCAACTACATCAATGAGAACAGCTGAATCGAATTTGAGTATAGTGATTTTTCACACCACGAGCTTTTCAGTAAAGGAAAATACGATATAGAGATGAAACGTGCATAAATTTAAGAAGAAATTCAAAGATGTGAGTCATGCTTAAATAAAAATAATAGTTTAAAAAAACTAAAAAAATACACTTTTTATAGAAAATCCAACTAAAAAATAGAAAATGATTATTTTAGGGATTATTTTAACGATTATTACGTAGCGTATTATCAAGTTTATCTTTCGAATCAGCATTTTTGCTTAGCAGTGCAAAAATGAATATAAAAAATCGCTGATCCTGATTATCCTAGTAAGGATAACGGGTCAAAATGTTTAAAATATTGAATTGTCATCGGTCCTTAATAAGTATGCCAAATTTCGAGTTAATCCGACGTTTTGAAGGGGGTTAAAATCATGTTCAAAGATTCCGTTACATACTAACATACATACGTCCCAAGCTAATAAAAGCGTATTAAAATAAAATGGCGTTGGTTCTAAATATGTATAGAGAGGGACCGTCGTTAAATTTCTGCCTTGCCCTTTGATACGCTTGTGGGAAAGAGTAAAATCTCAATAGAATTTCGTGACGCTGGTTTGATGTTCCAAATCAACCTTAATTTTAGATGGAAGGATAAGGATACATATCAGCTGCTTCATATGGTGACGTTGATGGTCAGAGCATAGTGTTTTTTTATACCACTTGCGGCCCGCCTGATGGTAAGCGGTTACCGCCATCTACGAACGTTTGCAATACCAGGGGTATAGCTCGAGCGTTGCCGATCCTGAAAGCGTTCTTTAAAATAGCTGGGACAGTTTTAAGATTACTATAAAAATGGTAATAAAATCGGAAATACATTCCAGGGTCATTAGTATTATTGTTGTTAGCGAAATTCTGGCTGAACGGGAAACCTTGTTCTCAAATTCATGAGATTGAAAATAACATAGGTATGACAAAATTCTTATTAGATGCTATAATATAGGGTAATACACACACATATCATCACTCCGAGTCCCTAACGGGGTAGGAAGAGAGTATAGAGCGCCAGTTCTCTCTAGACTTACATACCTCTTTCGCTTCGTCCACATTCACCAGTCTCTTCATACATGCTCGTCGGTTTCGAGTTCTTAACATTCCCGTCCTTGAGAGTCCGATCTATTTGATCCAGGTAGTTGGAACGTGGCCTTCCTCTGCCTCTTCTTGCACACACTTTTGCTTTGCATATCTGTTTCGTCAATCTTTCTTCACTCTATTATCTCACTAGTATTATTTCATTGTTAAATAATATAAAGAAACTGATGAATGCTGTTAGCTGATGAGTGCTATTGGTAACTAGCGTCCTACTCTCTGTCTAACCCGTGAGGGACTTGGCGTGATGATATGTATGTATGTATGTATTTCAGGTTTAAATCGATCGGACGCTCAAGGACGGGAACGTCAAGAGTACTCGAAACCGTGATAATATAATTGTTATTCAAACTGCACATTATCTTTCGTTAACAAACTAAGTCACACCACGAGCATATTACGGTGAAGGAAAACATCGGGAGGAAATCTGCATACGTCTGAGAACCAATTCAAAGGCGTATGGCGTATTTATAGTCATGCTTAAGTAACGGCGATGGACTCGCCATCTGTCACGTTGGCACCTAAAATATATCTCTGGCGGAAAGTGGGTGTGTGGGTTACCTAAACACCTCTGCCGACCCTTGTGGGAAGGCTTGAAGATAACAATCAGTCAAGGCCTTTTATCATAGAACTCTGTTGACGCTCTTTTATAGTATCAATACAGAGTACCTCGAAAATATTGGGCTACAGCTAATGAACAAGTAACATTTCTCAGGGATAATTTACGAGCACGTGTAATGAACCGTAGCGAGACTGTATGTTCAGGTTATAGCAGTACAATAATTGAGCTCGAAATATACATTATTAGGGCAAGAAATGTTACACCGAGCAAGGAAAATACGTGATCACATAATAGAGCAACTCAATTTATAAGAATATAATGCAATATGTATATAATCTCTTGGAGCAGTGGTAGGTTGATTGAGTTTTAATCGCTTGCATAATGGAGATTGCAGTTTCGAGCTCGGGCTCTCTGCGCCTATAAGCTTTTTCTGAAGTAATGTACAATGATACATCATTAGGAAACTGCACGTTTCTTCAAAATAAATTCGAAAGCGTAAAAATAATTGTGGTTGAGAAACGGCGATGGACTCTTTCACGAAGCACCTAAATACATTTCCGACGAAAGGGGCGACTTTTTCCGGTTAACTGGGAAATCTTTTATATGCTATATTAAATCCAACTTCATTAGCTTGTGAGAGCAAGAAGGCTAGTAGACTTAGTTACCATGGTTACAACATAAGCTGATTGCGTTGATCTCAGAGCGAGCGAGTACCTTGCTGTACAATGAGTACCTGCTTATTAAATTGTTACAATCAGATTTATTGTTCGTAATGTACATTCAATTAAAACAAACTGGATACCTTATTTGTTTAAATGATACAAGCCTTTGTGTTACTGAGCGATCTATGAGTAAGAAGCAAAGTGAACCAAAATATCGTCCCGTGGGAGAACTTGTCTATACCTACTGAATAGCCAACATTCAGTATAACCTAGAGCAGCGATCCAGAGGCGCAATCATGCAAGAAATCCGAAAGTAAAATGTTGTCACATTGCTCAAGAATAGTACAGGGGTTTTACAGAAACTGGTAATATGAAAAATTAAAGGTAGTATACATACATACCTATTTTATATATATATATATATGCAATCTTACGGTACTTTTCTATAAAATCCATTAGCAACAGCTATTTCCTTTCACGCTCCTGTGAGCCGAATCAAATAGCAAAAAGGTTTATATTTACCTTTCATGTGTATTGCGACTAACGCACACACTTACAGTGAGGGCAGGTATTCACTACAGCAGACATCGCGAAACGTGCATATTTATCACATAAAATTTCACTTTATTACCTAGCAGCAGTTTTATTGATATTAAGTCTGCGCTTAATATAATTTTACAGTATATGTCGTACTTTGGTAGATGCCAGGTCTGTGAAATGTCCCCCCGCGCCCGCGGGGTATTTACCTCCCCTTGTATCACCCTGTATAATCGATCGACTCTCGGTGTCGCAAGCTCGGTAAGGGCGAGTGTGCAACTGGTTGAAATAAACCTGTTTGAGAATAAGGGTGGTTTTGTAAATGTTAAGCTTCGGAAATTTCTCCTTATTATTAAGATTATACAATAAGTCACATGTGTGTGTGTAGGTCAACACCGAGAGGAAACCTGCATACGTTCGAGAAGAAATTGAAAGACGCTTGAGAAATCTGTCACGTCGGAAAAAGAGCTACGTGCCTCTGCCTACCTTGAGGACTCTTTCGCCTGTGTTAAAGGAATTAGTGCTTTAATGTCGTATATTATTACAAGTACTAATAGGAATACCAATAAATTTGTTATATAATAAGTAAGCAGTTATTATCGCATTTTATATTTACATGTATGAAAAGATTGTTGAATATTGATGGCGAAAAAGAGATTTGTAAGTCTAGTGAAAATGTGCGCTCTACTCTCCCGGCTTACTCCTTTACTTGGCGCATTCGGCATGGTGATATATTTATGTAAAATTACTAGTAAAGCCGGCGATCTCATTTACCAATATTTTACAGCAAACATTTGCCTAATAGAGCAAATATAATTCTTAAACTTGAGGCATGTGCGCAAAGTTGTGTATACCCAGCCTTATCCGAAGCCTGAACTTTCATCAAAGGCGAAGTCCCTCGGAGACCATTAAAAGCGGCGATGGCCGCCCCTGACACAGGCTTCCATGGTTTTCCACTAATTAATATTGACTGCCTTCTTCGCGATGTGGATTTTATGAGTTTCCTTATTTTCACAATGTTTTCGTCATACTTATGAAAAATATAGTCTTACTTATACTGACATTATAATGGTAGAGCCTTAGAATCTCTATGCCAAATTTCATTCAATTCTGTTCAGCCTGTCTAGCGTGATTGAGTATCAAACGTATATCCTCATGAAACTTTCACATTTATTTTGCCTATAAGTAGATGCAGATTATATACCAATCTTTATAATGTACTTAATGAAATAAAGAATAATAAAATATATCTTGACGCCTTTCCAGAAGGGTCCCGAAGGCATAGGCAGAAGTATGTAGGTAGTGCCCACACACGCATTTTTCGCCGGAGATATATTTTAGGTGCTGCCAGATGGCGAGTCCATGGCGGTTACTCAAGCACGAATAAACAAACGTCTTTTTTTCTCAAATGTATGCAGGTTTCCTGTCACTATAAAGGTCATGTTGTGAATAATTAGTGTACTTAAGTTCAGAAGAACTCATTGGCATAAAGAAAATAAAATAAATGTCTTAGTTAGGAAATCTTTTAAGCCTTTATTGCTAGCCTTAAGTCCCTTGTTAAAGGACCTAAGGAATAGGTAGAGGTTTATCAACACCCACGTTCCAGATAGACAATCTGACGCCATTTTTCATGTTGGCTTTTTATGTCTTAGACAACCTCATACGAATCAATCACAGTTTTTATCTCAGCAAAAATTTAACCTAGTTTTAAGAGTAGCAATCGCTTACCCAAAAACGTCAATTTTAATAAGAAATTCGATTTTTAAATTTAAAATCCTAAAAGTGATACAATCTCATAAAAACATTCAACACGATAGTCATAAATTTTCACTGTATACTGGTAATATGGAGCCATTTAAAGCGGTTTCTTGCTTTATATCTTTTTAACAACCTACCCGCAGATTTATATATAGCCAACGAGCTTATATTATGTAAATGCTATTACCATGCATATAAGTACACCGTTACTTATGTCATAACTTAGTTAAGTGCGCATTTTATTATACCGCTTAGCTAATACGAGTGACTGTAAAGCGTTTCGAGTGAAAAGGAGCAACTAATTTAGCCTCACAGTAGAAGCCCATGCATTTTTAATTTTGCAGTGTTATACATATCTGACAGATGTCATTGCGATGTCTACCTCTTCAGGGACTCATGCTTGAGAAACGACGATGGATTCGCCATTTGTCATATTGGTTCGTCAATATATATTCGGCGAGAAGGTATCTCTCTGTCTACTCAATCGAGGACTCTTGTGGGAAGATGTGTCTTCTTCTATCTTGAATATATACGCGCATTCCCACAAGCTTCTCCGAAGGGTTAGGCAGAGGTGGGTAAGTCTCAATTTCTGAAATGTTCACTGCTGATGTTTCCTTTCACTGTAAAACTCGTGGTGTGACTAATCGTGGGGAAAGCGTGAGGACATTAGTATATAAATTATGGTGACTACTTATGATGACGTATTGCTTGTTTAATACAAGTTTAAAACAACTTCGTATATTTAAAAAAAACGTTCCAAAAGCCACAAGAATAATAAATTTATGGAACAAATTGAAGAATCTCATTCTAAGAACTAAGTATTTTTTTGAAGAACGCGATCAGGATAATCTCCAAGTAAGTATACAAAGTATCTAAGGAGCTTAATAACCAATCAAGCTGAGGTCTTATTTAAAGCTTATGTTCCGAGCAAAATCCTCAATTTAAAAAAGATTTCTCAGTAAAATGAGAGCCGTAGCGATAATCTTGTAAGTATAGTCCCGCCTACAAGGAACGATTCAGTTTTTTAAATCTACACCCACCTATTGGATCTATACTAATCTGACAAACACTATACAGCAGAATCTCGATTAACCGGACTACCATCATAACCATCATCATCAGCCCACTCTAGTCCACTGCTGGACATAGGCCTCCCCTAATGAGCGCCATAGCGCCCTGTCTTCAGCGTGCCACATCCAGCATCTGCCAGCAGTCCTTCGCAAATCGTCCTCCCACCTTGTCGGAGGGCGTCCTACACTACGTTTGCCGAGTCGAGGTCTCCACTGAAGAACACGTTTACCCCAGCGGTTGTTCGCGAGATATGGCCGGCCCACTGCCATTTCAGCTTGCTAATTCTTTGAGCTATGTCGATAACTTTGGTTCTCTGTCGGATGTATTCGTTGCGAATCTTATCCTTCAGAGAGACTCCGAGCATAGCTCTCTCCATAGCTCGCTGAGCGACCTTAAACTGGTGGACCAGCCCTATCGTAAGTGTCCACGTCCCAGCTCCGAAGGTCATGACGGGTAGGACGCACTGATTGAAAACTTTAGTTTTCAAGCATTGCGGTATGGATGACGAGAAGACTCGACGGAGTTTTCCAAACGCTGCCCAGCCCAGCCGGATCCTCCTCTTGGCCTCCTTCTCAATATTGTTTTTACCCAACTGCAGAATCTGCCCAAGGTACGTACTCGGAAAAAATGTCAAGAAGGTGGCCATGTACGACAACCGGTCCCGGATCAATGTGGCCATTGATCATGACTTTGGTTTTATCCAAATTCATGCCGAGACCGATGCGTCGCGAGGCTGAAGCTAGGCCGTCCAGCATCCGGCTTAGCTCCTCCAGCGACTCCGCCATCAGGACTATGTCATCAGCGAATCGCAGGTATGAGATGTAATCGCCGTTTATGTTGATGCCCTTACCTTTCCAGTCCAGCGTTTTAAAAACATCTTCCAACGCGCTCGTGAACAGTTTAATGTTGTCTAAAACCTACCCCGAAACCTCGGCCTACCCCTTCGGGGACCCTTAAGGGAAGGCGTGAGGATATATTCTTATTGTAAGTATATAAAGGTTGTCCTTAGGCATTCGGATATTCGAAAAATCTGGATTATCGAATGTATTAAGAAAAGCGGCTTTTTTATCTGAAACAATTGCTAACTAAAACAATAACGAAACGCGTGGGGCATCGATCCCACGGGGGGAGGGCGGGGTAATGTCAGTTCGGTCGCGTTCATGCTTGCATAAATTCAACTTGTACGTATATAATTGGTTGCGGTTGGTAGTCCGGATAATCGCAAATCCGTATGACTGAGGGCCTAGGGAGGATAATCGAGTTTCTACTGTAAATAAAATTTGTTGTAAAGTTTGAGAGAATATTTGTTGCCATTTCACGCAAAAATTATTGAACGGAATTGAGTTGAATGAAATTTAAAGATAGATAGCTGGATTATGAAATTTCAATAAAGAATTCTACCAAGAAAATTAAATATTATCTGTAGTACAACCTATTCACAAATAGAGCCAATGGAGGGATTTTACGTTAATGAAAGAGGATCCTTTGTTTTCCTCAGTCAGAGTGTAACGATGGCATTCATTAGCTGGATTTACCCTGTTAAACTGATAAGGATTAGCTTCCAACTTGATGTAAGCTAAGGAGACGCCGATATTAAGTTCGCTGCTATATTATTTGAGAGCCGTGCTGGACGAGTGGTTCGAGTTGCCTGCAACGCAAAGATTTCAAGTTCGAATCCCGGCTGTACCAGTAAGTTTTTCTTTACTTAAGGGCAGTGATTAGTCACACCATGAACTTTACGGTGAAGGAAAACATCAATAGGAAACCTGCATACGTCTGAGAAGAAAGACGTATGCATAGTCATGCTTGAACACCGGCGATAGACTCGAGATATACTCGACTATATATATAATATTTTCTATCTATAAATATGGTTATTGACGGTAAAAGATAGTTACTAGTAGAAACACACAATTACCACTTTGGTTGTGAAGGCCCTGCTTTGTCTCTTAATGGTATCGGGTTTGATTCCCGTCCACAGGAAATATTTTATTTTATTCCAAAACAATCCTTGTTGTATTTTAGTATACTTGATTATTTAATTTTGTTGTTAAAAATACGAAGTTTTCACAGTACACTGTGTAAATACATACATATATATCATCACGCCAAGTCCCTAACGGGGTAGGCAGAGAGTATAGAGCGACAGTTCTCTCTAGACTTACATACCTCTTTCGCTTCGTCCACATTCATCAGTCTCTTCATACATGCTCGTCGGTTTCGAGTACTCTTAACGTTCCCGTCCTTCAGAGTCCGATCTATTTGATCCAGGTAGTTGGAACGTGGCCTTCCTCTGCCTCTTCTTGCACACACTTTTGCTTTGTATATCTGTTTCGTCAATCTTTCTTCACTCATCCTTTCTATGTGTCCAAGCCAACGTAACATGCCTTTCTTCATCTTTACAATCACGCCCTCATTCACTCCAGTTGATTTGTGAATTTCTTCATTGCAGATTCGATCTAATATCATTAAATTACTGTGTAAATAAGTAAAAAATATACTGTGATGTAACGAAAGTGTTTAGTTTAGTGTAAAGTTATAAAAGTCATACGCGAAGTACATTATAAATGGATAAAGTGTTATAAAGCTGTTTATTCTCATCAGGAGGCTGGTCACGTGATCACTCTACGGGTGTACGTGTTGTATGTGTGTGTGTGTGTTTTTGCCACGTGAGTGTGTTAGGGTTGCCGTATTCATAGGAACTTCTGAAATTGTATGTATAAATATTGTGTTATGACTACTAGAATATATTTTCTTTATCATTCTTTTCGAATAAAACCTAAATTGGGAATAATGGAATCGGAATAATCATAAATAAATAAAATACCCTGTCACCAATTTTGAAAAAGCCTAAAAATATTTCTCATATGTACTTTTTATCACGCGGAGGAGGAGGAAAAGTTAGACATAGAGATACAGATATCTGTCTAGTTAACTTTTCGTCACTCATCCTTTCTATATCTATAAACGAACACCATATCTTTCTTCACGATATATTCTAGTAACTTAAATTATTTTGACTTAAAACTAGATATGTCGTACCTACGTAATGTCGTTCACACAAAACTAAGAAAAAACATTAAAGAAGTAATAAAAAACAAAAAAAAAGTTGTCACAACAATACTATAATAGTGAAAACAGAACTCAGTAATTAAGCATAAATTGTGAAGAACCACAAGAAAGAAACAAAGTTGAATAATAGAGAAATTCCACTCAAGTATCAAGATGACTTTGCATTCGTATTCCCATTGAAAAGGATCAAAACGTTCCCTGTAATAGATGTGTACATCGTGTGCCGCAATGAAATAAATTACATCATTTCCTGCCTTCCTGCGACAACCCTATACGATACATATGAATCCGTCCGGCTCGTTGATTCATGGACCTAATCTCCATGGCGACGGAGCAGCGAACACCACTTATATTAATGTGATCCGAAATGGAAGTGGATGTACTCGTATATAATGTAGTAGGGATTTTGATTCATATTTCTTGCATCATAGCTAATAATAAGAACACTATTTGTAATAATAATACCTTAGGGTAATTTCACAAAAGTTTGGGTCTAAGCCCAAATTAAGAAAAGCTGAACTTTGCGATCTAGGCGATACGATAGGCGAACGATGTATTTACGTATGTAGGATAGTCTTGAAGGTAAAAGTAAAAAGTAATTTCATTCGTAATATTATATTTTATCTGGAATTAAAAACATTATATGTTTTAATTCAGCTCATAATTTATCTCGGTGCCAATTTTCATCCAAGTCCGTTCAGTAGTTTTTGTGCTAAAGAGGAATAAAGATCCTCAAAATATTTCGTATTTATAAAATTTGTTAGAAACATCCATAAATAAATTTTACATTTTCACACAGTTCATATTTCTAGTAGCCGTTCTCACTGGGAATCGAACACACGCTATCAGCACTACCGCTCGGGTGTAAGCCCCTTTGCCCTTTTGTGTTAAAAAATATTTATCCTCACCAATTTCATTACATACATTTATAGCTAGATATTCGACCAAAAGGGATGGTCCATTCAATTTCTGAGAAAATCCGACTCGGATTTTTTGACAATGGATACGAAATCTCAGAACAGATTTAGGCTAAAAATGTAACCAGGCCAATGGACAGAGAAAAGGTCAGTGCGAGACTTTGGTATTGGAAGCTTAGAAGTATGATACATCAGCTACTTTGTTTTTTTTATACCAGTAAGGTACAAATACGTTCGCGGCCTCATGGCGGTTTCCGCCGACTATGGACGCTGGCAGCATCAGGGTATCGCTCGCGTGCAATCGACCCTTTATGCTCTTTTTTATTTATTTACATACATACATATCATCACGCCGAGTCCCTAACGGGGTAGGCAGAGAGTATAGAGCGCCAGTTCTCTCTAGACTTACATACCTCTTTCGCTTCGTCCACATTCATCAGTCTCTTCATACATGCTCGTCGGTTTCGAGTACTCTTAACGTTCCCGTCCTTCAGAGTCCGATCTATTTGATTCAGGTTTATTTATTTTTACCTATTTTATCACATTTATGTCCCGCCGCTGGGTAAAGGCCTCCCTCCTGTCTTTTCTTTTCTTTCTTGCTCTTTTAGTATAAATATTTTTATACCTTCACACATGCCCCGAATTCATGGACCGACTTATTACTTTTAATTGGTACATTTTTTTTTATTTTTTCAAAACATAGCCATTTAAAAGCGAGTAATGCCGCGTTGTGCTGCTAGTATCTGAAATAAAGAATATAAAATTTAAGTGGAAAAATTCTATTCGCGCTCCCTCATACGCAATTCAAATTACATCCACAAGGAATCATGGCTTTGTTACGTCTCATACACTCGAACAAATTGAAAATATATCGCTTCATCTCTGCTGTCAACAATCTCCAAGCAAATACCCTTGGTACGGCATTCGCGACTTTAAATACATGAGAATACAGTAAGATGTTAAGTGAATAAATAAGCCCATTATTACACAAATAGAATGATTGACATTAATACATGCTATTATGAGTACTTAGAGGTATACAAAGTCTGATGTACTCGGGTGTTTGACGCGTACCAAGAATTTGTAAAATGTTGATATTCTTGATAATAATTGATATTGATTGGTAAACAAACTACTTTGTAAACAACTAGTTGTGTTTCGTGGCTTTATCCGAATCCACTTCCATTTATATCAAAAATAATTATCGTCCGAATGTCCTCACGCCTTCCACAAGGGTCCCCGAAGGGGTAGGCAGAGGAAGAATGTCTTTCAAAAACTCGTTTAACTGAATGGCTTAGATTTACACTTTAAATCGATTAAGTGGATGAAGTCAGGGGCATAGCTAGTAGGTATGTATGATTTCAGACTTCAAATCGAATCGAGATTTGGGCAATAAAAATAAAGAAACCTAGCTAAGATACAGTTAAACACGATACTTAACTTAGGATTAAAATGAATAGCAAGATGAAATATATTCCCATAAATGAGCTTTAATATTTCTCTATATTCAAAGTATGTAGTTGTGGGGTGGCGTGTGTACTGCTACCGAGTTGTGTAACCTTTGCCTACCCCTTCGAGGACCCTTGTAGGAAGTCGTGAAGATATATAATATTTATGTTATCACACCTTTAATGTTCCTCAAATAACCCACTACACGCATTACTATAATTAATAATACGATTATTAATTATATGATTATGATTATACTTCGTAGCAACTCAGCTACGCGTGTAGCTATATCGTAGCACTCCGTAGCACGTAGATCTACTGTGTCGTATCAAATACAAATTTAAAGGAATGGAAATCGGCACGAGGCGAGGTTATTTACCTCGATTCGTCAGATCGCTGAATTGTGTACAATATGAGCCACAAGAGGGCTCGTTGAATGTGACCTGTTGTATGAAATGTCCGACTTTGCGGCATAAAATATGGGGGCAGGATAAAGGCTGGCGCACCAAGGGTCATGTTGGGATAACAATGGGAAATATATCGCTTTACCATTTGCGGACAAACGTTTTTATTTCAAACAGAATATATAAAATACTTGTGAATTCTACAAATTATTGTAGATGTTTTTCCGGTTTTATTATTGTGTTCGGCCATTATTGTATCGGCCTTATGTTAAATAGAGAATTAATCAAAGGTTAGTGGTAGGCTAGTGAGAAATACATGTGTATATGAATACACATTTATATGAATATTTCACACGCAACACGACTCTGTGATAGTGAAATTTCATAAATTACTTTTATAGCACCGAGTCCCTACCTCTCGTAGAGAGACTCGGTGTTATAAAAGGCGTAATGGTATCTATGTATGTACTATAACTATCTATATCATTATTTATAAGGCAACTGCCAATTTACTGACTTAAAAAAGGTCGATTATTTGTTTTTTTTTTTCTGTGAGCGTCTAAGCTGTCAGATATACTCGTATATAACTCGTTTGGTCATCAGCATTAGCTGTATTACATTTAACGTAACGTAACTTTTTAAGTAGTGAACGCTAGCAGAAAGGGATTTCTCTACAGCTACGCTAATATAATCCACTTTCCGAAAAAAATGTAAGTCACCTCACTCCCCGTAACGTATTCCAATTTTTCACAAGCTACGTGTTAAATGACCCGAATAGGAGTTTGGTTCAGACGGATCGGAGGCTGGCAACACACACGCCTCTGTTGATAGACTTGCGCCTCGGGTTCACTGACCCGCCTGACGTTCCCCGCTTAACCTAAATTGGAAAAGTTGTCCTTTCATGCCTCTGTGCACGGTAATCGTAAACGACTCTGAAACTTTGTCGATTTGCGTCTGTAGCGAGGTGTATGGAATTAATATGGAAATTGCTTTCAAATAGGTAGGAAAGATCCACATAAATTTGCCTGGTCATTCGTATCTCATTTGTTAAGTATTCATAAATATCGGGTTTATTAAGTAGATTCCTGTACCTAGTCATCTTAAGTAGCAACTATGCCTTATAAAATCATAATATATTATATTCGCAGTTCAAAGACTTTTTTCTAACCCAATGGACACAGTACACAAAGTGTACACTTATTGAACGTTTATAATATGTATATACTTCAGAAAACCTTCCTCAATAAACGGGCTTTCTAATGCAAGAAATATGTTTCAAATCGGGGTATCTGCGCTAATGTCAGGAACCATCCTGACATTAGCGCAGGCAAACAAACAAACTCTGACTCTTTAAAATATAAGATAAAAACATTTTTATCTAATATTAAATGTGTTTTTAAAAATGTAGGGAACAGGAAAGGTGATTGTCGCCAAAATGTAATTTCAAAGTGAAAATCGAGTTAGGAAATTGCGAAAATATTTCCCTCGGATTAACTTCATTATGGATAAGCCCGCTGATGTAAACGAGTCGACAGTTTTAATCAATTTACTTTCGTTTAAAAAGCCGGCGGTAGAGTGGTTTTGATGAAGTGAAACATTATGTCTAGGCAAATATTTAGATGGCGCTTTGTACGGTACTTAATTTAAAAATATTTTAACCCGGTAATTTATACATAATAGGTCTCAAATACGGTGAAGGAAAACATCGAGAGGAAACCTGCATACGTCTGAGAAGAAATTCAAAGGCGTATGTATAGTCGTGCTTGAGTAACGGCGATGGACTCGCCATCTGTCACGTTGGCACTTAATATACCTCTGGCGGAAAGTGGGTGTGTGGGTATTACCTATACACCTCTGCCTACCCCTTCGGGGACCCTTGTGGGAATATTACTTATTATAGGGATATAGGGATTACTTGAGGATATATTATTTATTATATTATTATAGGTCTCAAATAAATCATGAATGAATTAAAGAATGAACGTACGGGATGATTAATGAATTAATGAAAGGACGGTATCATTAATTATTCATTACGAATGAAGTAAATAAAAAATACATGATATATAAGAAATATGATAATAAATACATACATTAGTATCTTTACAGATTCCCCTAAGAGTCTAAAAAGGTAGGCAGAGATATGTATTTAGTAACTATACACCTTACTTTTCGCTGAAGATTTAAAATACCAACGTGACAGACGGCGAGCTAATCGCCGTTTCTCATGCTCCGTTTGTTCTCAATTTCTTCTTTAATGTATACACGTAGGTAAGCTAGTGCTGTGAAAAATTACTGTACTTAAGTTCAGAAAAATTCATTTGTACATGCAATCTTTGAGTTCTCGTGAGGCTTTAGTTGCGGCACCACGTTGTAAAAAAAAACTGTTTTGATATGTATTCCGACGGGAAAAGACGTTTAAAGCGTTAAAATTGTCTGGGTTTATATTGAACTCATCAAACATTAAGATTACAGAAGTTTATTCAACGACGATATTGAATTGAAGCCATAAATTGGCTTCTCTTCAAATCTTAATTGATTTAAATCTATCTGAACAGATATGACAAGTATCAATAATTTGATATTACCAACCGCTTTGTCTCTACTTGACTCAATTAGTTGAAATACAATGAGAAGGATTTAATGAAGAGCGAGTTGATAAGTGTTACCTTATCATATTATATCCCACCTGCCTTCGAGGATATCTTTACCAAAATTAATTTGGTACAACAAAATATATTTATGAATGTCTACTGAAATGCGCCGATTTTATGTGTGTATGTATCCATATCGGTATATATTAATCATTTTATATGTGAAATCGTGTGTAATAAAGATAGTCATATATTTAAACCTAACTTCAATGAACCACATAAAAAAGTTCGATTACTAAAAGTGTATAATAAATTATACTCTGGATTAATTATTATGAATGTAGGTTTTGCTAGAAAATAAAAAAGGTAAGGTCTAATATGTAAAGTCTAATAAGTTCTGTAAGAACTGGCGCCCTACCCTCTCTGCCGTACTCAGAACAATTGTTCTGAGCTGCCGTATATGTATTTCCATAGATAATAATTTTAATTCCTAGTTTAAAAATTTACAAACGATTCTATATTCAATCACATCAAAGCAACCGACCATGATTGATAGAGGCAAGAGAATGGAACAAATAAATTATTCAAAACTCATATTGAGTTGGAAACAACATTCGTATTGTTTCGCCAGTGTTCCCACCACAATGAAATATTGTAAAAAGTTGCCATAAACGAGCCGCGTCAATATTACATTTCATTCGAGCTTTTACGTAAATGTTATTAAATTTGGAATGGGTTACGTTTAATTCAGTTCAAAATTGATTAATATCGATAAAGACATGTTACTTTAACTCTCTAACTCTCTAGTTATCTTGTTGTCTCTTGCAACTTCTTGCTGTTTTTCTTTTACTCTCTTTATATATCGACATGCTAACTTCAAAATTTATTTTAACAATTTCATCACTGCTAACGTTCATTTGATAATCTTACCTGGGTGTGAAGAAATTAAATATTCATATAAATTTGACATTTCTGTACTGTCAAAAGCGAAATCAATTTTATATTCAAAGAAATACATTCACATTTTGTAAGCGTTTTTTTAATCTGCATTGTTATTAAAATGCAAATTGGCGTACGTGAATATTGCAAATAACAGCTACTGTTTGTGCCACAAAGGCTGTGCAGTGATCGATATGCTACTCGCCTACGGATAATGTCAGTCGCACATCCTGTTTCCGTAGCGGATTATATGCTATGTAACTTTGTTGAGTTATACGTACATATGTGTGAGTGTATTGTATCTGCTGTGTCGATATATCGTTATTATATTGAGAGTGGTATAGAGTTCATATCGTGTCACAGACTAGCGAAATTACAGAAAGCTATATTTTAATGATTTTTAATAAGAGCCGTGGTGGCCGAGTGTTTCGAGCAGTTGCCTGCGACCGCAAAGGTCGCAAGTTCTAATCCCGACTGTACCAATGAGTTTTTCTGAACTTAAGTACAGTGATCAGTCAGACCACGAGCTTTACGGTGAAGGAAAACATCGAGAGGAAACCAGCATAAAATTATGGGGTACACAAAACTATGAATATACTATGACAAACTAAGGTTGTTATTGTGGTGTTGTTGTTGTTGTTAAAGAACTATTATCTTCATTTATAAACTAGTGAGATAAGCTGATGATGTTTTCACAAAGGTATGTACTTTTCAGAAGTAACTACATTTCTAAATTTCATAACGCACTTACAAGTTTATAAATCGCTTCCCCATTCTTATATATACCTATTCCATTCTATATTTCATGCAAACTATTGTGAGTTACCTCAGTAGTACACTGTAACAAATGAGCAACCAGCACGTGCACAGATAATAGACACTATAGAAGCATAAACCTAGACTACTCTAGATAATTCGAGAACGTTCTCGAACCCGCGAATTTGTATGCAAATCAGACGCTACAATTAGTATTCTCGAGTCTGTAAAATATAGGTGCCGCTATGTAAAATGCAAATGATCATCCCTGGAGAATAATTAACATTTATATTCACTCTTCTCACGCCTTGCCACAAGGGTCCTCGAAGGGGTAGGCAGAGGAGTGTAGGTAGTACCCATACAGCCACTATTCGTGCATACGTGACAGATGGCGAGTCCATCGCCGTTACACAAGTACGACTATACATACGTCTGTGAATTTCATATCCTCTCGATGTTTTTATTCACCTTAAATCTCGTTACTAATAAGCCCAAAGTAATCACTGTACTTAAGTTAAGAAACACTCATTGGTAACACAGAACACAGAAAACACAGACGGTATTTGAACTTGCAATCTTTGTTTTGCGGGCAACTACTCTAATAACCGTGCTTCTATTTTCAAACCTAACAGGAGACTGGAATAAAAATTATCATAGTTAAAAAAGGTTATAAAAGATTAATCATTTAATGAAATTTAGTAAATTCCCAGTTTGGAATGTTTCTTTTGCAACAAATTACTTTATACGGCGCTAATTTGATGAAATCTTAACGGAATTTGAATCAAAAAGGCGTATCTCATTAATTTCTTTCAGATCCTCTTAAATTTCGTTGTAACTTGTAATTAACTTGCGACCTTCCGTAAGCGAGGGCTATCACAACTTTTTCTTAATTATAAAGTTGTCTTATTTATTTTGGGGTACTCAAAAACATTCCCAAAACAAAATACCTCTTAACCATATAATTCACCACAAAGGAGCATGGTCCAATTTGCGTTGTTATTGTACAAAAATCGTACCGGTCTCGTTGAAGCATTTATCTGTCAAGTCCATATTGCAGGCTTCGAACCTAGGTCTTTCTTCACCAATAAATCAATTAACAAACATATACATAACATGTGCCCGCGACGTCGTCGGCGTAGACAGCTTTTTTACCTTTCGTAAAAAAAACGTTTTTTTTTTCAACAAAAAGTATCCTATGTTATTACTTCTAATACCTCCGAGAATATGTGTACAAAGTTTTATGACGATCGGTTAAGTAGTTTTTACGTGAAAGCATATCAAACAAACTTACATTCACATTTATAATATTAGTAAGGATAGTAATTTGTACTACATTTTTATATTTTGATTTGTATTGCTTTCATGTGCAATAGATGGCGTTGTAGTAATATATAAAAAGCATTTGAATGCAACCTTGTGTCAAGATTTCGCGTCAAATAACTACATAGAATTTACTGTAGTTCTGAGTATAATGTATGCTAAGATGTAAGATATAGGTAGTCTTTTTGTCACTGAATTGCGTTTCTAATGAGAGAGACCTGACGCTCTAGTCTCTCTATCGAAAAAGCTTAGAATTAAAACAACAATTAAAATCCTAATAAGTATCAATAACATAGTCACATATTCAACTTATGCACCTCACAATTCAAAGCCGTCTCATAAAATTTAAGTTGCTGTAAGTTTCCCAGTCGTCTTCTTCTTATATATAAAAATCAATCAACGTTCTCGTTCGCCCAAAAGGTAACAAAGCGATTTAGATTAAACTTTTTGCGTTTATCAGTACTGGTCGACAAGAGCTAGGCGAGACAGATATTAAAAGAAAAATAAATTAACAAAATAACCTCCCGAGTGTACGTGGTAGTGGAAGCCAAGGATGACACGTGAGCGTGTCTGTCAGTTGCATTATACATAGTTATGTACGTGTTTAATTCGAGAAAGTAGGTCGACGAAATTGTACATCCTTGGCGTTGGGTTGTGAAAGATTGTCATTCGTATTTTTCGTCAATTCTCTCAGCTTCTTGCTTAAGATGAAACTTGTTGGGAAATTGTGAGTGAATTCAATTTGTATACATTAAATTTATACATAAGCAAAGCATAGATTGTTAAGAATGTAAAGATATACCTACCTGTTCGCTGCATTAGGGAATAAAATTGTGACTTCGTGATTCAATGAAACTAGAAGACGGATAAGTATCCTACTAACCTGAGGAGATCAACGTTTGCATTATTTTCAACTTTTAAAAATAGCTGTGTATTAAAAGTAGTGTATGTAGTGTTTTATAGTGTAGAGTAGTGCTTTATGGTATTGACCTTCCTATTGCCTTCAGTTCGATGGCAAATTTGCCACATTTACAGTATATATTTACATATGTGTACTTTTTTTATGGTCTCTGATCAAGCTAATTTCAGCAAACTGTGATAAAGAAAAGTTGTTCCCCTTGAATAATTTACACATTTTATTTATTTATAACAAAACATTCTTGAGAGATACGTTATTAAATAGTTTTTGTGATTCCTCAATTATAGAAAACCACGGAAAGCAAGAAAGCAATATCGTTAAAAAAGTTAATGAAATAGGCTTACACCAATGAAGTCGTTATGGTTCAAGATTAGTTAAGTTCAATTTGATAAACGATTTTTTCATTAAGATAAGCTATGTTTACACCGACTATAACAAGAATTTTGAAGTGGTTCAGCTTATTGTTAAACATATCAAAACGTTCTCGCAAATACGATCTGAATTGTACGATAATAGGTACACAGATACTTGAATAGAAAATGCCGCCATTGTCGGTTGGGTACAAACAAATTGAGCTCCGGGGCTAACTTAATTAATTAAGCCTGATGCCTAAGACGCCGAGGCTGGCTATAATAACGTGAGCCATAATTATGTTACACTCTGTTTGATCCATAGGAGGTATCCCTAGTGCGGTGTACAGAGGTCTAATACAAAAGCTAAATCCCATCTTATATTCAACTAGTGTACAGTCCCGGCTTCGCACGGGTGCAATGTAGTTTAATATGTAAAAGATAAAAATGGTTACTGTGGGTTATCCTTTAGAGATAAGTATATACCATCACGGACCTTTTTATCGATCTTTTTAAGATATAAAATTCCATAGTACATTAATTTGATCAATCTCGTAGTGTTCAGCCAGCGTTTGCGATTTAAGCGCACAAAAAATGTTAGTTACATCACATTACATTTGTTTTGTTACATTACAAATCTTTGAATTTTTCTGCTTTTCTGTACGATAATATTGTACACACATACATACATATCATCACGCCAAGTCCCTAGCGGGGTAGGCAGAGAGTATAGAGCGCCAGTTCTCTCTGGACTTACATACTCCTTTCGCTTCGTCCACATTCATCAGTCTCTTCATACATGCTCGTCGGTTTCGAGTACTCTTAACGTTCCCGTCCTTGAGACTCCGATCTATTTGATCCAGGTAGTTGGAACGTGGCCTTCCTCTGCCTTTTCTTGCACACACTTTTTTTTTGCACATAATATTGTGTATATCTATATTATAATGCACTTTCCACTTGAATCACGATCTATTGTTGAAAACTGCGTTAATGCATGCAATCTGTTAAAAAAGAGCCGTGGTGGCCGAGTGGTTCGAGCAGTTGCCTGCGACGTCGCAAGTTGGAATCCCGACTGTACCAATGAGTTCTTCTGAACTTAAGTACAGTGATTAGTCACACCACGAGCTTTACAGTGAAGGAAAACATCGAGAGGAAACCTGCATACGTCTGAGAAGAAATTCAAAGGCGTATGTATAGTCGTGCTTGAGTAACAGCGATGGACTCGCCATCTGTCACGTTGGCACCTAATATACCTCCGGCGGAAAGTGGGTGTGTGGGTATTACCTATACACCTCTGCCTACCCCTTCGGGGCCCTTGTGGGAGGCGTGAGGATATATTTATTTAGTTATATTTATATATTATCTGTTAAATAATTTAAAAGATCTCAGCGAACAGATAGCGGAAGCGACTCCATTTTAGAATATTTTTAAATAAGATAAAGATACTAGTCGTATCTAGCGCTCTCTTCACTTCACTCGCGTACAATACCCTAGTATATAGGATTATTGATTCACTCCGCTGCCTTGCTTCTGCATGATGACACCGTTTTTTCTTCACTATCACTACACAGTATAAAACAAAGTCGCTGTCACTGTCTCTCCGTCCCTATGTATGCTTAAATCTTTAAAACTACGCAACGGATTTGAAAGCGGTTGCTGTTTTTCAATAGATAGAGTGATCCAGGAGGAAGGTTTAAATGTATAATACATGCATAGTATTTTAAGGAAATACTGATAAATTTAAAGGTTTCTAATATGATGTCGTAAATAAACTCATTTTTTACGTTAAGAGTATGTAAGTCTAGAGAGAACTGGCGCTCTATACTCTCTGCCTACCCCGTTAGGGACTCGGCGTGATGATATGTATGTATGTATGGATTATATACCACCAAGCTTAACAGGGTAGGCAGAAAGAGTAAGATAAGAGTAAAATCTGAGGACTGGCTTTTATCTAGACTTGCGAAAGCGAAGACTTGCTTTCACTCTACGTAAGTTCAGAAAAAAATTAGGTATGGAAATTTCTGGAAGAGCGTTGACAACCTGTTACCCTATTATGATTTTCATCACTAAATCATTGGTAACCTTAGCGTTACATTTTCCGCCTACGATCTTTACTCTAGCCTTACCTAACCTGTCCTGTACCTTATTAAGACGTCTAACCTTGCTAAGGACGCTCCTAATTTAACGAACCGGAACGTCTCTTTGTGACATCAAAAGCGCTGAATATCTTGTA
Organism: Drepana arcuata; assembly: GCA_016069955.1. Taxonomy (NCBI): domain Eukaryota; kingdom Metazoa; phylum Arthropoda; class Insecta; order Lepidoptera; family Drepanidae; genus Drepana; species Drepana arcuata. The sequence continues at coordinate 32,871 of JACCPG010000476.1, read as the reverse complement.
TATTATGAGTTAATATTTAAAAGATGAAAGTAGAATTTTGTTACTTTTACCTACAGTTAAATATACCTACTTGTATATGCGTGAAGTCTACCTTGAACTGTTTTAATGTACCTTTAGCCATGACCCTGAATGCTGTGACCCGAGGTTTTCTTTGCGTTAAATTAGTTTTTTTTTAATTAAACGTATCCTATGTTAAACCAGCCAGTTATATATATCTATGGTAAACTTCATCCAATTAAGTACAGTAGTTTTTGCGTTTAAGAAGACCAGATATCTTCCCAAACATTCGCATTTATAATATTAATCGGGTACTAGTAGATACAATGGCAGCTGAATTTTAAAAGTTATTCCCAATTTGAATTTTAATTTATTGACCACGTGAAAGTATTTGAAGCCAGTAACGGTTTTTTACTTTACGATCCAATTTTATTTTCAATAAAAATTTATAAAATCCCGGCGATCTGTAGCTTTAATATATTTAATATAGTATATTATTCCACAGAATCAGCCGATGTGGAGTACTCCGTGTACGTGGGCCGATGGACCGAGTGCAGCTCGCTGGGACAAGGCGAGCACGCGGCGAAATCCATCGAAAGGTACAGACCATTGATGCATAGAAATATGTACATACGTATCATCACGCCGGTGCCTTCTTATAATAAGCAAAGAGAGTAGAGCACTGACTTACTTACCTCCTCCGCTCCAGTAACGTTTAGCTAAGCGCGCAAGGCTTGTTATAAAGCAAGATATTATTAATTATATTGTTGGTATAGGGATGGTTCAATGACCTTCGTTATACAAATACAAGCTGTGGATACCGAGTGTTGAAAGATAAGAAAGATAGTCACACCACGAGCTTTGAGGTTGAAACATTATGAGGAAACCTAAAAAGAAGTATATATAGTCATGCTTGAGAAAGGCGATGTACTCGCCATCTGTCACGCTTACACCTGAATTATATCACTGGCGGAATGTGGTTGTGTGGTTGCTGACCTTTCTTTCCCCTTCGGAGGTAGGGTCCCCTTGGACCCTTGTGAGAAGGCGTGAAGATATAATACAAGTGAGAAAACCTGTATACATTTGAGAAACAAAAGCGTATGTAAAGTCGTGCGTAAGAAACGGTTATAGACTCGGCGCCTATCACGTTAAGGAAGAGACTGCTTTACCACCTCTTCAGATATCCTTAGGAAAAATAGCGACGACCAAATAAGAAAAACCATTATTGACGTTACAGATACTTGAGACTGGAATCTGACTCACTAGTACATACGCCCCGGCTCGGCCTGCAGCGCCGGCAAGTCCAATGTCGTAAGAAGGACGGACACTTCGTCGAAGCTATGTGAGTAAATCATTTAAAATCTACATTTAATACATATCATGACACAGGGTAGGCACGACAAAGCGTAGAGACTTGAAAACCTTACTTCATCCACTTTATTATTTCTTTATCTAAGTAGAGCCTAAATAATAATAATAATATGATCCGGTTCATTTCTCTTCCTATTCGATAGATAATAATAATAAAGCTTTGGAAGATTGTGACTCTAATGTTCATTACTTACACAAACTTTGGGTGTAAATTATCTGATAACTTTATGACATCAGCTTTTTTCGTTATAAGTTAATGGCAGACACTTAAGATCGTGCTTCGCTGTTCAAATGAGATGGTAGCGGAGATTTGAAGTTTCATGGATTTATTGATATTTGTCAACACTATCACAGTCCATAAATGGGTAAACATCAGTAATTCAGCTTTATTATAGGTATTATAAGACTGACTGTCATTTAGCAGCAATCCAAAATATGACTAATCAATGAGCCAATTTCACATGACGTAATTTTTGGGTATATATGTGTAATATAACAAGCAATAATACGCTTTAAAATGTAAGCTTTATTTTTATAAAAACTACAATATTGAAGCCGTGGTGGCCGAGTGGTTCGAGCAGTTGCCTGCGACGTCGCAAATTCGAATCCCGACTGTACCAATGAGTTCTTCTGAACTTAAGTACAGTGATTAGTCACACCACGAGCTTTACGGTGAAGGAAAACATCGAGAGGAAACCTGCATACGTCTGAGAAGAAATTCAAAGGCGTATGTATAGTCGTGCTTGAGTAACGGCGATGGACTCGCCATCTGTCACGTTGGCACCTAATATACTAATATAAATAATACACTCTGGCGGAAAGTGGGTGTGTGTGTATTATACACCTGTGCCTACCCCTTCGGGGACCCTTGTGGGAAGGCGTGAGGATTTATATATATCTCACGCCTTCCCACAAGGGTCCCCGAAGAGCGTGTATATATATATATATAATATTGAAGTACATTGAAATAGTCAGCATCTGGTTTTTACAGAAAATTATCGGGATAGAAAATGATTACCCACAAACATATAATCACGCTCTTATGGAGTAGGCAGAGAGAGAGTAGAGCGTCAACTCAAAGCCAAGAGTCTCAAATATCATGCTCAAATAATTTGTACTACCTAAGCAAATAATCTAATCAGGCTTCCATCTCTTAGGTTCTGTGGCTCAGGTCTCGCAAACATAGGCACGGCTCGAGTCTGTGTGATAAAAGAAGATTGTTTGCTTGCTGAGTGGCTGCCTTGGCGACCGAGGACTGACGGTGCTCTTGTACGGACGAGGCGAATCCGTCGACTGCCGCAAGGTAACTCTCTGAACTCTATTCAGTCACAGCATTAAGTATAGAGCTATCATTCGGTAGGCCTTAGTAAGAGTTCAGTGCTCAGTTCAGATGTTCAGGACACACCTGAAAACATTCACGTTTTGCTTCTCTCTTCCCTCCTATGTTTCTGTACCTCTGTCAGTTGATGTATTTAATGTACATATGATTTTTCATACTTTTTGTATAAATAAAATGCTGCAAAGAATGATGCTTGCTCCTTATACTTTGAAAAAAGTGGATGATGGAAACACCTTATTCGCAATAATTTGCTATCCTTATATGAAAAAAACAATAGTTATGTTAGTGCTAGAATAGCCACATTTTATTTGCGAGACAATGTCACCGCACTCGACACCGTAGACTTGTCTACCTTGCTTACAATTGAACGTATGATATACAGGTGGTGGCAAAGATTGCGACGTGGTTGAGGAAGTGAGACCTGCAGCTTTGGAAGCGAGCGCACATTGGACCCCGGGGCCTTGGGGCCCGTGCCGCGTGGCCAATGAACTGACCACCACTGCAACCCCGCGTAAGGATTAGTCTACCTTACACTATCCGCACTTAATTAAGATAAACTAAGTTGAAATGTTAGTTATGTGTTTATATTAAACATTTATGATAAACTTTTATATTGAAATGTAATCTATACAAATAAATAAAACTGAAGTGTCTGTTTGTAATATTAAAATAGCCGCTTTTTAATAAATGCACATGGATGTATACCCGATACATATAGCAAAATCACATTTTTAATATTTTTTGTATGTCTGTCTGTTTGTTCCGAATAATCTCTGAAACGGCTGGACCGATTTTAACGGGTCTTTCACTGGCTGATGTAATAAGGAGTAACTTAGGCTACTTTCAGTGTAAGAAATTGAACAATAACTTTTTAGTTTAATTCCACGCGGACGTAGTCGCGGGCACAGCTAGTATATTGAATATAACTTGAACAACATCAGCAAGTAACTTTGCTTATGAGTGTTGAGTTGTCCCGTGGTGCTAACTTGTGTTAATTAATTAAGCGAGATCTTTAATTTAGCAAACAATGAAGATGATGACGCTGATGACAACGACGCGATATACGACGACGAAGACGACACAGACGCAGACGAAGATAAGTCGCTTAGCGCGCGGTGCGGCGGTGGCGTGCAGAGACGCGAGGCGTCCTGCGTACGCGCAGACGGACGCTCGCTCCACCCAGCGCAGTGTGCGCACGCGCCGCTACCCACACTCGTACAACCCTGCGAGGTAGGTACACTTTGAAACAAGTGATGACAAATGACTAGTTCTGCTAATGCAAAGTTTCGTCCCGGCGTTTGTTCTTATTTGACGCAAAAACTACAAAATGGAATTGGGTGTTATTTGGCACAGAGATAGCTTATTTGTTGGTTATGTTCTATTGGACAAAAAACGCATTTAACACGGTTAAAACTGTGGATCACAAAAAGTAAAATTTTGGCTCACAGTTTGCGTCTATCGGAAGAGTAATACAGACGAATAAACTCAATTTAAATTGAAATATAAATAAGGTTTATCGATGAAGTGTTTGAGTGCTCTCATAAAATTTTATGCGCACATGAAATTAGGTGGACATGCCATTAATAAATTGTAATAGTTACATGGATATACAAATACGAACAATTCATTTGCCTGTAAGGTGCCATGCCCACGTGATTGTGAAGTTGGAGAGTGGAGCGAATGGGGAGCCTGTCAACCGACCGACGGGTGTCCTTTGTTCCCTGTCCAGCAGCTCACCACTACAGGTAGACTACGACCCCTATTTATAAATATATATATCCTATATTTTAATAATATAATATATCCTCATGCCTTCCCACAAGGGTCCCCGAAGGGGTCAGCAGAGGTGAATAGGTAACACACCCACTTTCCCCCAGAGGTATATTAGGTGCCACCGTGACAGATAGCGAGTCCATCGCCGTTACTCAAGCACGACTATACATACGCCTTTGAATATCTTCTCAGACGTAGGCAGGTTTCCTCTCGATGTTTTCCTTCACCGTAAAGTTCGTGGTGTGAATCAAAACTGTCCTTAAGTTCAGAATAACTCATTGGTACAGTAGGGATTCTAACTTGCGATCATGCAGCACGGCATGTAACACATTTTATATCTCACTTACATACATATCATCACGTCCCTAGTCCCTAACAAGGACTGAACTTAAATGAACAAATGTATATTTTATGAGGATAAATTCTCCAAGCCTACCCTATTCGTGAAGAAATGTTTCATACATTTCTGATTTGTACTTTCAATAGGATACAGCGTCCGAAGTCGCCGTGTGACCGCTGCGGCTTCCGGCGGCGGTGCTCCGTGTCCTCCACTTGAAGAGAAGAGGACTTGCAGCGCACCGCGATGTGCGTCATGGAAGGCGCTACCCTGGGGCCCGTGTGTGCTCAACCAACCCCACACTACCTGCGGGCCCGGGAAACGGAGCCGGGAACTCAGATGCGTAGGGCATGACGGGGTCAGTTGCATAAAACTTTGTTTATTCTAGTCTAGTACTACATGTCAGATGAAGTCCAAGCACTAAGTACACTTATTGGAAGTTAAATAATTTAAAATATTGATATTAAATTTACCGATCATGATCGATTTTGGATAATAAGGATGAATGTTTGAGTTTCTTAAAACCAATTCGTTTCAGAAATGTTTGAGAATGTTTTATGATTATGAGTGGTTTTATGTTTGATAATGAGTGGCAAACAAGCACACCTGATGGGAAACGGTTACCGTAGCCTATTTACGCTCACGATACCGAAGTATCACTTGCGTGTTGCCACTCTGTGTTCGGAGAATTATAGTGTGTTGGCAGAATAATGGGTTTAATCCCTCTGCTTCCAAGACAATGTAACAATCCTCCCCCCTCCCCAAGGAGCTCATTACTGGAAACCTAATTCACCGCGTAGGAATACAACACAAAACATTGTGTTATTTGGCTACGGACTTCTATAAGGTGGAGGTCCTGCCCCAGTCGGGCAGCTCCAAATTCGAACGGGAAACCCATGTTACTTTTTGTTGTTAAATATCTGTTCTGTCTACGTGTTCGTTAAATTTAATTACAGTAAAATAAACAGTAACAGATTTG
>JACCPG010000476.1:0-26075 GCA_016069955.1 Drepana arcuata | reverse complement strand
TTCCCACAAGGGTCCCCGAAGGGGTAGGCAGAGGTGTACAGGTAATTCCCACACACCCACTTTCCGCCAGAGGTATATTAGGTGCCAACGTGACATGGCGAGTCCATCGCCGTTACTCAAGCACGACTATACATACGCCTTTGAATTTCTTCTCAGACGTATGCAGGTTTCCTCTCGATGTTTTCCTTCACCGTAAAGCCCGTGGTGTGACTAATCACTGTACTTAAGTTCAGAAAAAACTCATTGGTACAGTCGGGATTCGAACTTGCGACCTTTGCGTCGCAGGCAACTGCTCGAACCACTCGGCCACCACGGCTTCCCATGTATGTATGTATGTATGTAAATGTAATTTTTTTATTATTGTCATCTGAACTCTATTCAGTCACAGCATTCATGTAAAGAGCTATCATTCGGTAGGCCTCAGTAAGAGTTCAGTGTTCAGTTCAGATGTTCAGGACACACCTGAGAGCATTCACGTTTTGCTTCTCTCTTCCCTCCTAAGTTTCTGTACTTCTGTCAGTTGATGTATTGTATGTATATGTATATGATTTTTCATACTTTTCGCAATAATTTGCTATCCTTATATGAAAAAGAAACAATAGTAATGTTAGTGCTAGAATAGCCACATTTTATTTGCGAGACAATGTCACAGCACTCGACACCGTAGAGTTGTCTACCTTGCTTACAATTGAATTTATTAAATTGTTAACTGTTTAACGTATGATATACAGGTGGTGGCAAAGATTGCGACGTGGTTGAGGAAGTGAGACCTGCAGCTTTGGAAGCGAGCGCACATTGGACCCCGGGGCCTTGGGGCCCGTGCCGCGTGGCCAATGAACTGACCACCACTGCAACCCCGCGTAAGGATTAGTCTACCTTACACTATCTAATTAAGATAAACTTAGTGGAAATGTTACTTATGTGTTTCTATTAAACATTTTCGTTTTGAAATCTAATATGAAATATACCGCACCACGTATTCTTATGTTTATTAATTAAGCGAGATCTTTAATTTAGCAAACAATGAAGATGATGACGCTGATGACAACGACGCGATATACGACGACGAAGACGACACAGACGCAGACGAAGATAAGTCGCTTAGCGCGCGGTGCGGCGGTGGCGTGCAGAGACGCGAGGCGTCCTGCGTACGCGCAGACGGACGCTCGCTCCACCCAGCGCAGTGTGCGCACGCGCCGCTACCCACACTCGTACAACCCTGCGAGGTAGGTACACTTTGAAACAAGTGATGACAAATGACTAGTTCTGCTAATGCAAAGTTTCGTCCCGGCGTTTGTTCTTATTTGACGCAAAAACTACAAAATGGAATTGGGTGTTATTTGGCACAGAGATAGCTTATTTGTTGGTTATGTTCTATTGGACAAAAAACGCATTTAACACGGTTAAAACTGTGGATCACAAAAAGTAAAATTTTGGCTCACAGTTTGCGTCTATCGGAAGAGTAATACAGACGAATAAACTCAATTTAAATTGAAATATAAATAAGGTTTATCGATGAAGTGTTTGAGTGCTCTCATAAAATTTTATGCGCACATGAAATTAGGTGGACATGCCATTAATAAATTGTAATAGTTACATGGATATACAAATACGAACAATTCATTTGCCTGTAAGGTGCCATGCCCACGTGATTGTGAAGTTGGAGAGTGGAGCGAATGGGGAGCCTGTCAACCGACCGACGGGTGTCCTTTGTTCCCTGTCCAGCAGCTCACCACTACAGGTAGACTACGACCCCTATTTATAAATATATATATCCTATATTTTAATAATATAATATATCCTCATGCCTTCCCACAAGGGTCCCCGAAGGGGTCAGCAGAGGTGAATAGGTAACACACCCACTTTCCCCCAGAGGTATATTAGGTGCCACCGTGACAGATAGCGAGTCCATCGCCGTTACTCAAGCACGACTATACATACGCCTTTGAATATCTTCTCAGACGTAGGCAGGTTTCCTCTCGATGTTTTCCTTCACCGTAAAGTTCGTGGTGTGAATCAAAACTGTCCTTAAGTTCAGAATAACTCATTGGTACAGTAGGGATTCTAACTTGCGATCATGCAGCACGGCATGTAACACATTTTATATCTCACTTACATACATATCATCACGTCCCTAGTCCCTAACAAGGACTGAACTTAAATGAACAAATGTATATTTTATGAGGATAAATTCTCCAAGCCTACCCTATTCGTGAAGAAATGTTTCATACATTTCTGATTTGTACTTTCAATAGGATACAGCGTCCGAAGTCGCCGTGTGACCGCTGCGGCTTCCGGCGGCGGTGCTCCGTGTCCTCCACTTGAAGAGAAGAGGACTTGCAGCGCACCGCGATGTGCGTCATGGAAGGCGCTGCCCTGGGGCCCGTGTGTGCTCAACCAACCCCACACTACCTGCGGGCCTGGGAAACGGAGCCGGGAACTCAGATGCGTAGGGCATGACGGGGTCAGTTGCATAAAACTTTGTTTATTCTAGTCTAGTACTACATGTCAGATGAAGTCCAAGCACTAAGTACACTTATTGGAAGTTAAATAATTTAAAATATTGATATTAAATGTACCGATCATGATCGATTTTGGATAATAAGGATGAATGTTTGAGTTTCTTAAAACCAATTCGTTTCAGAAATGCTTGAGAATGTTTTTTTTTATACAACAAGAGTGGCAAACAAGCACACCTGATGGGAAACGGTTACCGTAGCCTATTTACGCTCACGATACCGAAGTATCACTTGCGTGTTGCCACTCTGTGTTCGGAGAATTATAGTGTGTTGGCAGAATAATGGGTTTAATCCCTCTGCTTCCAAGACAATGTAACAATCCTCCCCCCTCCCCAAGGAGCTCATTACTGGAAACCTAATTCACCGCGTAGGAACACAACACAAAACATTGTGTTATTTGGCCACGGACTTCTATAAGGTGGAGGTCCTGCCCCAGTCGGGCAGCTCCAAATTCGAACGGGAAACCCATGTTACTTTTTGTTGTTAAATATCTGTTCTGTCTACGTGTTCGTTAAATTTAATTATTTATTGATAACTACGACACATCTTAGAGTAAAAATTCTGATTTATATGTCAGATATGGCGTCCATATATAACATTTCTTGCATAGAATCGGTATCTGTGATAATACATCTGTGATAGTAACAGATTTGAACAGTTTTCCGTCTGAAAGGGATGGTAATTATTGGATTTTCGAAATATTATAATAATATATCCTCACGCCTTCCCACAAGGGTCCCCGAAGGGGTAGGCAGAGGTGTATAGGTAATACCCACACACCCACTTTCCGCCTGAGGTATATTAGGTGCCAACGTGACAGATGGCGAGTCCATCGCCGTTACTCGAGCACGACTATACATACGCCTTTGAATTTCTTCTCAGACATATGCGGGTGTCCTCTCGATGTTTTCCTTCACCGTATTATATATAATGAAAACTGATATATACAATACTTGTATTGAGATTGTGTTCTGATTACTAAATATGTTTTAGAAGGAAGCTCAACGCGCGTGGTGCAGTGGTACTGGGGCACCAGGACGCACAGAGAAGTGCCGAATTGCTTGCGCGGGCGACTGCGTGGTGTCGGCGTGGGGCAGCTGGGCGCCGTGTGCCGCGCCCTGCGCCGGCGCAGCGCACCCGCGGCCCATGCGCACTCGGCGCCGTCACATCCTAGCGCACGCCTCACCAAGTAAATACAACATACATTTACGCTCTTCACGCTTAAGTTCCATTCGCGTAAAATTTGACGTCATTGATAGATATTTTCTTCAATAAAACATATGCTATAAATATGTCCTCTGTTTTAATCCAGCTAATAATAGTGAAATTTATCCGATTCAGTTCAGTTGTTTTTGCGTGAAAGAATAGCAAACATAATCACAAACTTTCACATTTATATATATATATTTTTAGTAGGATGTTTTTGATGCATATATTATCAATATTCAAATTTTATAGGCGATATAGACACTAGCGGCCAACATCAGCTCATTTCAGACCTTCTAAGGGGAAGGCCTATGCCTAGGTGTGCTTTCCTACTGGCTGATGATAATTAAATTAATTGTTGAAATGTACTCTTATTAGATGTATAAGTTACTTCATCGACAACGATGTAGTGCAAATGAGCCAAAAACATTTTCGTGATACCTCATACCTTGCTTAACTTATTGAATAAAACCTTTTTAAACGTTTGTAGATGGCTGGCCATGTCCGTCTGAAGACCAACTGATCCAGAATGAAACGTGCAACACCCACGCCTGCGCAACATACTCCTGGCTAGCGACTCCTTGGGGGCCTTGCGAGCGAAGACGACAAGACTTCATACCTAGCAACAACTACACCGACCTTTTAGTAAGTTTAAGCCTCCTAGATTTCTAGAGCTTCACCTAACGAGTATTTCGTCAGTTATAAAAATCATAGCATAAAAGGCAATTATAGTACGACTAGGTGCGTAACTGCGTATTTAGATAGTACCATTCACTAACTATAACGCTAGGGAAACAGTATAGTAAATAACCATGTACAAGGTAGTGGATGTGCAGGATGGCGAGCCCTTCAATGAGAGCGACGATGAAGAGCCATGCATTGAGGAAGGAGAGATGCTCAGAGATGTGATGTGCGTGCAGAACAACGCTGATGTGGTCCGAGAAGCTCTGTAAGTATTTTAATGGGGTGCTAGACTTTCCCTGCATATACTGGATGCCACAGAAAATAGAACAATCGTGCTCAAACAAAAATGCTCAAAAGAAAACCTAATTACAACATTATTAAAGGGAGAAATATTCCCCCTGACACATCTTTAATGGGATTTTCGGAAACGATTAATAACTTATAAAAACAATGAGTGACATGTAAATTTTCAAGTATAACGTTATATTATTTCGAATTTGAAATGCGTCCATAATTGAAACTATAAATCAATATTCTAAAAAGAAGTGTATCTTAGGTGTGCGCCTCTAAGGCGGCCAGCGTCTCGCCGGTCCTGTACGGTGCGGTGCCATCGCGGATGCAAAGTGGAAGCCTGGTTGCCGTGGTCGCTCTGTCCTAACACTTGCGGTAACTGGCACTATTATATACTTATATACTATATAATAGTATACTATGTGTTACTTTGTCAGGATTCCAACGCCGTTTCCTACTGTAACTATCGCTACGAAAGATATATATCAGCAAATCGTTGATCATCATCCATTGACGTTTCTCAAGCTCGACCATACATACGTCTTTGTATACTGTCTACTGTCACTCTGGGTACGCTAAACTGATAGCTCGCGAACTAGCAACGCTCTAAGCCAAGAAGGCGGGCCGCATTGCCTCGTTATACGGCAATGCTGATTCGCTGTCGCCCGCCATTGGAGGCCTCAAAGAGTTTGCTCGATGGAAATAAGAATCACCTGATCCTCAACTGTTATTACCATTTGTATAGAGCCCGCCCGGCAAGTCCGCCTGCGTACAGTCCATGGCGGCCCAAGCTGTGGCCCTGCGCAAGAGTCGCGCGAGTGCCCTCTTGCGCGCTCGTGCCGCGCACACGACGCCATGTGGGTACCTGGTGAATGGACTACGTGTCGTCTTCCACCTGGACAGAGGTGCGGGCGAGGGTATAGAGTAAGGAGTAAGTATATGTATCCTCCTCTAAGCATCATATATCCTCAATATTGAAAGTCGTGGTCTCATTTTCGAAGGGTTTTACTTCGACCTTTTTTTTTTTTTAAACCTTATTCACCGCGTAGGAACACAACACAAAAAATGTGTTATTTGGTAATGGACTTCTATAAGGTGGAGGTCCTGCCCCAGTCGGGCAGCTCCAAATTCATAGGAGAGGCAGATCTCTCTTCATAACCTCATCAGACCTCTCTTTTATAATTTATCGGAGTATTATTTTGATATCGGTTAAGGCAGAGCGAGTAGAGCGCCAGCTGTTTCTCGCATTACAGACCTTTTTCGCGTCATCCTCATTCAACAGTCTTTTCATTCGTGCGCGCTGGTTTCTAGTACTATGATCATGTTAAAAATATAATTATAGGTACCTTAGTGGTATCAAAAAACAAAAACATAAGCACATCATGGTAAGATATTGGACGTTGGGGATAACATAGCATTTTTGTTACTAGGTATTTGGTGCGGCTCGGACTCTCATCGCATAGAGGCGGGCGGATGCGCAGGGCAACTGGTGCCTCGCACGGTAGCCCCATGCCAAGTCACCTGCGAGCAGATCACGCCGCTCACTTGCGACGTCATCTGCGCTGATCCTCTCAAGTAAGAATTCTACATCCATATGTAGGTACATGTAAATATCCTCACGCCTTCCCACAAGGGTCCCCGAAGGGGTAGGCAGAGGTGTATAGGTAATACCCACACACCCACTTTCCGCCAGAGGTATATTAGGTGCCAACGTGACAGATGGCGAGTCCATCGCCGTTACTCAAATACGACTATACATACGCCTTTGAATTTCTTCTCTGACGTATGCAGGTTTCCTCTCGATGTTTTCCTTCACCGTAAAGCTCGTGGTGTGACTAGTCTGCCACTTAAGGGGCGTAAAAAATATACGGGATTAATAATTTCCGACCCTTAAAAAGGTACAATGAAATTTAACTATAACAAAATACAAGTCGTGTATGTTCGGTTCTGGATAAGTGCACAAACAGTCAACGAAGTATATTTTTCTTACATTGTTGTTCATTATTTTACAGGTACTTGGATGCGTCGGATCCCGATGTACCAAGCTGCGTTTGCAAGAACGTTACTTTAGAACTCTTGCCATCCGACTCTGATTGCATTCTTCCTCCAGGGTAAGTTTTATTTAAATTGTGTATCAAAAGTGCGCATGTAACGTTTTTCATCGTTAAACTATTTAAGGAATGATTCTGTGCTTTACGGTTTCAACCGCCTTAGCTAGGTTTCAATTATGTTCTATATATCCTCACGCATTCCCACAGGGGTCCCCGAAGGGGTAGGCAGAGGTGTATAGGTAATACCCACACACCCACTTTCCGCCAGAGGTATATTAGGTGCCAACGTGACAGATGGCGAGTCCATCGCCGTTACTCAAGCACGACTATACATACGCCTTTTGAATTTCTTCTCAGACGTATGCAGGTTTTTTCTCGATGTTTTCCTTCACCGTAAAGCTCGTGGTGTGACTAATCACTGTACTTAAGTTTTAGAAAAACTCATTGGCACAGTCGGGATTCGAACTTGCGACCTTTGCGTCGCAGGCAACTGCTCGAACCACTCGGCCACCACGGCTCTCATTATGTTCTAGTATATTAATAGTAGTCTATGATTGTGTTCGAAACAATATCTTTATTACTGGTAGCATATGTGGTATATAACTACTTATATTACTGAACATGTTCATTCATCCATTCAGAAGTTATTGCGTGGAAGGGATACAAACATCCTCACAAACTTTAGCATTTATAATATAAGTAAGATCTACCATCACGCTTTTCCACAAGACTCCCTGAAAGCAGGTAGGTAGTACACGTAACTAGACACCCACTTTTCAACGGACATATTTCATTATATTTGTAATATATTTTTGTGAACATAACATGACATGTCACATCAACTATTTACTCTCTGCAGCCTGGAGTGCGGAGAGGGCAGAGCACTGCGAGCAGCTCGCTGCATGGTAGTTGGACGGGATGTTCCCATGGATGTCTGCAAGAAGTTCCATCCACTGACTGGTAAGCCCATTTCTTTATACGGACTCCCTATGTATTACGATTTATGACGGTATTACTTCATTTTCTTCTTCAGGCCTTTTCCCATTTCAAATTGGGGTCGGCTCTCCTAACGGTCCTTCTCCAGGCACACCGTTTCTTAGTCATCAGCGGATCTAGGTTATCTTTTGCGAGGTCTTTATTGATTACCGATATCCATGTTAGTCGGGGTCTGCCACGGCTTTTTGGTCTCGGCTCCAGCTGCAGCACTTTCCTTGTCATGTGATCTTCAGGTTTTCGCATGACATGACCATACGATCGCAATCGCGTCTCAGTGAGCTTTTCGGGTATTGGTCTTATTTTGAAGCTTCCTCGGATGTATATGTATTTATGACGGTATTCCTATTTATTAAATTAATATAGATTGGTTATTTTCATCGTTGCCTCGTGGTGTTACACACAAGTACAGAAAAAACTGATTGCTACATGTCGGGCCTCGTAATAGCAATCATTGTGTTGCACGCGACTGCTCAAAGCACTCGGCCACCATTGATGTAAAAATTAAGCTAAATTAAGCTAAATTAAGCTAAATTAAGCTAAATTAAGCTGCTAGTCTTCTTGGCACGTTGCCTCGGGATACCGATTTGGGACAAATATTTTATCTGTAGGTAAGTAGTTAGTTTGAACTGTTGTAACTTTATAAATATTGTTTTTTTTTTATTTATTTATTCTTATTCTTACTAACAACTATCATTACAGGTTTTCCCAATGCGATAGTGTAGAATAAATTACTACGATCCATAGGTCACTTCACTACGGGTTCATGTGGCACTTGTCCGCGGAAGCGACGAAACACCACGTTAATTGTTGCTATTGTAAATAGACAGCTAGAGGATCTATTTACTTAACAGGACCAAGTCGAGTTCGAGAAGCGTCAACCGACGGGTACTCATACGACACCGAGTTCCCATCGTTGCTCCGCGGAGCGTGCAGTGTGCGTTGTGCTCGCGACTGCGCGGCCGGCCCCTGGGGCGAGTGGGGGCCTTGCGCTGCCGAACCAGGCTCCAGAGCAGCCTTCAGATTCCGGACCAGGTGAGGTTAAAAACTAGCTGTGTCAGTCTTACCTTCTCTTCTTAGTCTTATAAAAAAAATTACATAGTTTTTTTTTTTTCTTCGGAAAACGTGCGTGAGAACTGCCCTATGTGTTAATCCAGGTAACATTATAGTTCTGGGTTAATTTGCATCTAATTCCGTTCAGCGGCTTTTACTCGCAAAATCCTTGAATTTTCTAAACTAGACAACTGAAAAGAAAACTAGAAACTGCGAAGCAGAGCTAATAAACTGGATATAGCGAAAATGGTCTGGAAAAAACTAGAGCTCTATTCTCTCTCTCTGCGTACCATGTAAGAGACTCGGCGTGATGGTATATGGTATTGGTGAAGGGAGGTGATAGAGGAGGGCTCGGCGGGCGGGCGCGAGTGCGGCGCCACGCTACAGCGCGCCACGTGCGCCGTGTCCGAGCCGCGCTGGGCGCTGGCCGAGTGGTCGCCGTGCGCGCCGCCCGCCGCGCTCTGCGGACGGACCATCATCAACAGGACTGTCACGTGAGTTTATTTTATTGATTTCACAGCGTTGACACCTAAAATATAGCTCTAGCGGAAAGTGGGTGTGTGGCTACTACCCATACATCTCTGCCTACTTCGGGGACCCTTGTGGGAAGGCGTGAGGATTTGTGGTAATTATAGGTTAATTTAAAAGATGTACCTTGCAACACTGCTAACCTTTATTAAGAAAAAGAAATGTCAGTCGTTAGAAGCGAGTAACAGCGCTATCCATGTATTATTTTGCATGTTAAGTTTAATAGAGTTTTAATTGTTTATTCGTTTGTTTTTCGACTACCTATACACATAACATAAAAAACTACTACTGCACACAATATTATTTTAAATATTTTTATTTATAATAGTTTAACTTTAGTTTAATCTCTCAAACCCAATAAAAATTCCGTGAAGCAACTTTGGGATGATAAAATTAATGTTGTTTTTATGTTTAATTTATTTATTACCGTATAATATACAGATGCGTAGATGCCGATGGGAAGTGGCTGGAGGAAGCGTTGTGCGAGGCGTCGGGCGCGGGCCCTGCGCCGCCGCGGCAGAGCGCGTGCCGAGCGCCGTGCCCCGCCGACTGCGTCGTCAGCGCCTGGTCCGACTGGAGCCCGTGCGAACAGGCAAATATCCTGCACTGACACTCTACTACACCTACTTTATCTCCTTAAATTGAAGAGTGTGACACTTGTCAGTGTTTTCCCAGCATGTGTTTTCCCTGGTGAAAATTTCCTGCAGGGTCGGCAGGGCACGCGGTCTCTGGTGTCGCAAACAAGCCGCTTATGAACGCTTGAAACACCAGGAGTATCACTCACGCGCTGCCGACCCTGCAGGAATCTTTTCACACCCTTCTTGAAGCACTCCATACTGTACTCTCCAGAAAAACCTCAACGGGGAGCTCATTTCCCTATTTCACTTAACTTATTGATGTAGACAAAATGGGGCGGCCGCCGCGATCGTACCCGAGTGGTGCTAAGACCAGCAGATGACGGAGGCACGGCGTGTCCCCACCTAGTAGGGGCGGAGCCCTGCGGCCCGCACTTATACTCCTGGCACGTGGCGCCCTGGGACGACTGCCAACCTCTAGGTAGGTATATCAATGTAACAATAGGATAGATCGAGCTATGTGGATCCAACTACTCAAAACGAGAATAGTATCAATTACGTTGTTACATAATTATTAGTGTGATAGTCATGTTTAAGGACTTTAAATTGCCAAGTTGCCTAATCTTTTATATTCATCACACACTATCTCTTATCGGTTCCAGGAGGCTCCCCATGCGGAGAAGGAACCAAAAAGCGAGCAGTGCGATGTCTCCGGAGCGATGGATTATTCGTGAACGACTCTTTCTGTCCGGTAAGAACTCCGATAAGTCACAAAGTATTTTGTCACATTAAAAATTTTACTCATATAGTCATAGGCCTATTTCGCGTCATCCAAATTCATTAATCTTCATACATGTTCACCGGTTTCGAGAAATTCGTCGAGAAAAGTCCGCAAACTTTGTTATGGTACTCTAGTCATTCTCTCTACTTGTCCAAACCAACGTGACTGGCCTTACTTTATCTACATACATATAATATACACATACTAGTTGTATAGCGCGGTGCTAAATACATATAAATCAGTATTTTTATGCTTACTTGGAGAGTACAATATGAACAATTTTAAACCTTCCTCTTGAATCACTGTCTATTGAAGAAAACCACATTAAAATCCATTGCTAAGTTCAAAAGACCCAAGCACAGAGACGGCGGAAAAAGAAAGTAGAGGTATAATAATTGAAATGTGGTCCGTAGAACAACACTGGCACTGAAGCCCAGGAGTCGTGGTGCTACGTGCCCTGCGGCGTGGACTGCGAGTGGGGGGAGTGGGGCGCTTGGGACGCGTCCGCCTGCTCGTGCGGAGATGCCTCGTCCACCAGCCACATGAGACGTACCAGGTAAAGAGTCAAACTCATCTTAGTTTGTAATAAACAGAGTCATTTTTTAATATATTTATTAAAAGTTACGACGGGAGGTGAAAAGCCGACTACGAGATACAATCTTTGCTTTCTCAATTATACACGAACGCCGTACGTGTCCTATGTCCCAATTCTGGGCAAAGGATTGCCTCTCTCCACAAGGGTCCCTGAAGGGGACATTCCGCCAAAGATATATTTTAGGTGTCAACGTGACAGTCTATATATAAGATAACTGATTGTATGTGCAGACAGCACCTGGTGGCTGCGGTGTGGCCGGGCCGGGCGTGTCCACCCTCGGAGCAGCGCGCCCCGTGCCCGCGGCAGCCCTGCTTGCGCCTGGTGGCTCACCCCTCACTAGGGTGCCATGTACAGGTAACAGCATACATACATCACGCCGAGTCCCCCGCGGGGTAGGTAACTTTGTGTGAAAGTGGAACAAACAGTTTAACGAACGTTCACATTTATAATATTTATAGGAACTTCACGTCTTCCTACAAGGGTCCTCGAAGGGGTAACAATAGGGTTTATATCCAGTTTGCAAATTTACGCTCTCACTTATCTGCTGGATATTGTGCGCAGACTTCATCGGGCGTGGAAGCAAGCAATGCCTGTGGATGGGGGGTTAAGGTCTCCCAAGCTAGATGTGAACTGACCAGCCTGAGCGGCGACCCTGCCTCTGATGCGTATCTGGAGCCCTGGCGCTGCGCTCCCGCCTTGCCTGGGCGAATAGTCGCCCCACCCTTACATTATCAAGTACGTCTTGTAATTTAAGTAAGTTACAACTTTTCCTATGTACCTTGTCTTGCTTTCATTAAGATTAGATAGACACTCTCTAGCATGTACAAGTGTTTGTTATAGCCTGCCACTCGAGCTATTAACTATATTAGTTTTGCTAAATCATTCTGTGAACCGGTTCCCGCGATACAGGATTTCCTAGTGTGAGGCCCATATGAAATGTATATTTTGTAAAAACTTTTTGGTAATAAAGATGTAGTCTTACGGTGAATGTTAAATAACTCAAATATGATTTACTCCAGGAGGAAGAGGTGTGCTCAGTGGAGTGTGGGTGTAAGGACGGCATGGAGGGTGCGGCGGGTGCTTGGGGCGCTTGGGGGCCGTGCCGCGGGGGCGCGCGCTCCCGGACTCGCCAGCTGCGCCTTCCTCCGCGGGCTTCCTGCGGCACTTCTCCCAAGTACACAGTTAACTTTTTAGCAACAAATACCTTTGATGCAACCTGGCCGTATAGCCAGTGCGATCGACAGTTACTCAATCTAAAAGTATCTTCACACCTCCCCACAAAGGGTATGCAGAGTTGTGTAATGCTTTTCTCACCGGACATGATTTTGGTTGCCAATGTGATACATGGCCAGTCTATCGCCGTTTTTCAATCACTAGTGGTGCTTCCTAAGAACCTTCCTAAAAACGAGGATTCCTAAGCCTTGAAATTTCTTCTCAAACATGCAGGTTTCTTATTATTGGTACAGTCGAGATTAAATAAAGTCGGGATTAATGAAAGCCCTTGTGTTGCAGACGACTACTCGAACCACTTGGCCATCACAGTTCGTTATTATTTCTGAGTATTTTTCCTATTCTTTCATTACTTAGAATAAAACAATTGACCCTTGGAAACCTATCCGCTGTATTTTTAAGCACTACATCACAGCAAGGTTAAAACTACCTATAATTCTACGCAAATTGTAAAAAAACACGTCTTAAAACGTAATTTTTATCTTCCAGCAGATATGTGACAATCGAGTGGGCGAACTGTACCAACGACCAGGATGAGATTCCGGACCTGTTGGCGGTGGATTCTCAAGAGGAGAAGGCAATGCGGGCTTGGCTGGACAGAGATGTGTACCATGATGGATATATCGGTATATCGGTATATAATAATCACTGGAACTGTCCTTTATTGTGTGTGTGTTCGTATGTATGCTGCAGTAGTTGCCGGCACAGTGTTTTAACTCTTAATTTTTTCAGAGGGAAGCAACTCGGTTCTCGCAATAGTGTGGACGGCGACAATTGTGCTCAGCTTGTACGGAACCTTCATGATGTACCGCGGTTTCATCAGGTGAGAGAAACCCATTTAGTATGAGTTTCTATAGCACTAAAATAAGCGGTTACTATTGCTCTCCATGCTGACCAAGAGAACTCATAAGAGACCAACTCCTTCGCCATTGTTTTTTACCCCACCGCATTACCTTTTCCAAAATTAACTAACATTTCCATTTCCTCAGATGTCTCAGGAGCAGACGGATGAAAACCATAAGTAAGGTGTAATCCAAACTATACTACGCGACCAGCCATCCTGATTCTGCGACTAGTTTCACATAAATCTAGTGTCTATTCTTGGACACAATCAGTTATTTCGTTGTCTGTTTCCTCTTTGTTACGTTTACCAAAGATTTCGTCTGTTTGTTGACTTTCATCGCTGTTGATTGCCAAAGATATTAATTAATATTTAACTTTAACTTTTAATTTAAGTTCACTGTTCACAATCTCTTCACTTTTAGCAATTTGTTTGCGTTTATTGATGAATTAATTATTGTGTGTGGTACCTACCTTGTAGTATACAAGTCATATACAAGTCTGTTACAATATATATGAACAGTCTGTATCCAGTAAGTTAGATTAAAATACAAGATAGCCAGCAAACAGTCTGTCCGCAGGAGTGCTTCCATATTGTACTACGTATAATAAAATTATGCTTTGGATGGTTTTTATGACTTTTCATGCTGATGTAACGCACAGTCCGCCGGGCTTTGGAGTGACAATATACGTGCTAAATACCGTAGCTTGCTCTATAGACTAGAAGTAATATAAGAAGTAGCAAGTCTTACGTAATATCCCGCGACGGAGTCAACTCAATTGGATCTTTTGTACTATTGAACCTTTACCACGAAGGCAATTCGAGCTGACACAGCGCCGTCCATTTTGATAAGCTTTCCAAAGTTACACATTGGTTGTACTTAACTAAGACCTAAGAAAGATAAAATATTAACGTTTCTTACGTATTAAACCTGGCCTTGACTTGCGTTTGTACACTCATTTTGATTAGTCCGCAACTAAAGTATGATCAAAAAGTTAAGAAACTCAATCTATTTTGAAAACTATTTCTACTATTTTTATAACATAATGGTTTACCAGATCTCGTGTTTCGGCACAAAGTATTTGCGACAGCGTTTAATTTTAAGGAATATGTTTTAGTTGTAGTTTACATTTATTTAGTATTGTGTGTAAATGGATTCTTGAAAATAAAGTAGACGATGATATGATAATAAATAATACATAGCACACGAGAGAAGCCGGCGTAGAACCTTGTATAGATCTCACTCTAGCGACCAATTATGACGTGACACATCATCCAACATATCACAGTAAAATTTTACTGAACTTTAATGAAATCCTCCTGCAAGTGACGTATAAGAACCTCACAGACATTGCTAATATCCAAGTAGAGCTTTAGCGCACAAATACCTACCTAATATGAATAGCTATAAGACTTAATATTAACTGATCATACAGTTTTGAGATAATAATCGTGTATAACACTTTTTTTGTAGATTTTGCATTTAAGCCCATGTACTGTGTATATTTGTATGTGCGTGTGTTCTACGTCTCATCTTATTTTCCAATCATCTTCACTTCGAAGCTTCTCATGATATTTACGTCAATCAAATCTATACTAACTTGCGAATCATTATTAGTTAACTATTTAAGCTCAATATTTTACTGTTTCGAAATTATTATTTATAGTTTAGAGGTTAATATGAATAAAATTCCTTGGCCACATCTTGTTCCTTCATGACAATATTTATGATTACATACATTTATATATTATTATATTTCTTATGCTAAGTGCAACAGTATTTTAATAATCATTGATCATACTAAGCATTATTTTCTTTAACTGTATCTTTGATCTTTTCGTCTATGATCTACTAATACATATAATATTTGTAACCGTAATATTGTAATAACGCCATTACAAGATATTGATGTAAAACATGAGGTTAAGGAATCGTGTTAGACAATACAATATTTGATATTCAATAAAATTTGATTGTGTTTTTGTAAACGTGCCTTTTATTTGAACATTGCCAGCCGAGTCGTAGAAATATAGATGATATTTATATATCTACACGCCTCCCCATAACGATCCCTGAAGGGGTAGGCAGAGATGTGTTCCGAGAGACATATATTTTAGGTGCCAACGTGACAGATAGCGAGTCCATACCCGTTACTCAAGCACGACTACAAAATAGGCTGTTGAATTTCTTCTCAAACGTATGGTTTCCTCTCGATGTTTTCCTTCACCGAAAAGCTCGTGGTTGACTAATCACTTAACTTAAGAAAAACTAATTGGTAAAATTGGGGTCCGAACTTCCAATATTTGTTCGAGTAGCAACTACTCGAAGCACTCGGCCGCAACTGCTTCAAAGATTATATTTACGTACAGTATATAAATAAATAATATCCTCACGCCTTCCCACAAGGATCCCCGAAGGGGTAGGCAGAGGTGTATAGGTAATACCCACACACCCACTTTCCGCCAGAGGTATATTAGGTGCCAACGTGACAGATGGCGAGTCCATCGCCGCTACTCAAGCACGACTATACATACGCCTTTGAATTTCTTCTCAGACATATGCAGGTTTCCTCTCGATGTTTTCCTTCACCGTAAAGCTCGTGGTGTGACTAATCACTGTACTTAAGTTCAGAAAAACTCAACTGCTCGAACCACTCGGCCACCACGGCTCTTAAATAAATAATAAATAATAAATAAATGTTTATTTCTTTTTACTATCCCATAACTGTGAGCTCTTTCTCGAGTCAATACAAAATACAAATATCAAGTTCCTTATATATTATAATATGATACCAGTTACGATACAGATTTACATTCTAAGTGAACAACGCATCTACATCAACTTCGAATTTCATACATCTCACTTCGAGTGGTTTTTCAAGCTCGTTAGTGTCTTAGGTTCATACGTGAGCTCGGCCAGTCCCCTCTGTACCATAGAGTTGACTCTGATGGCTCGTAGTTCTCTTCTACACTTTGCTACATCCTTCTCCGCTTCAGATAAATTCTCAAGGTTGTTGAGTAGGACCTTAAACATTTCAATAGTTCAATGGTTTTAAACTTCACGTATTCCCACATGGGCCGTCAAAGAGGTACGGAGTGTTCTCAACCTGTTTCACAATTAGCAATTCCTCACGCCTACCCGAAAAGGTCCCTAAGGAGTAGGCAGTTCTGTATAGGTAGTGCCCACTACCCGTCAGAGGAATATTTTTCTTATTCGTTAGCGCATATCGTATTTAATTTATGTGTGTGGTAACACTGTGTATGCATAACATCACTAAGTTCATTCATTCATAAGTTCATATATTCAGTAAGTTACATTAAAATATAAGATATCCAGCAAACAGTTGCAATTTGTAACCTTTGGTTGCAATCATCAATCACAGTTTCAGTAATGACTATTATTTTCGCCGTTAGATTAGATAAGATACTTTATGTACCAATGTGATCTGATCACTAATAGCGTCATTGATCAATCCTTACATACATTATATTTCATCTGTCGTCGTAACCATGGTGTTGTTAGGTACCTATATAAAAAAAAGATAAGTTAGAGAGAGTTAGAGAGATTAATCACTATAAATCTTTTCTGTTTATTTGTGTGGGTGTCACTTAATAAATACATTAGTCAATTTAAACATACATATAATCACGGCGATGGACTCGCCATCTGTCACGTTGGCACCTAATATACCTCTGGCGGAAAGTGGGTATGTGGGTATTACCTATAAGTGGGAAGGCGTGAGGATATATTATTTTATATATAATTTTTTCAATATCACACGGCGTCTCTAACGGGGTAGGCCGAGAGAGAGCGCCAGTTTTTCCGAGACTTACACATACCTCTTTCGCTTCGTCCACATTTATCAATCTCCAACGATTCAACACAAAAAAATTGTTATTATATAAGAAATTCTTGGGTTGCCTCAAACTAAGGATTTCTAAAAGATCAATTTAGTCGTTTGAGGTGTAGACGCTGGTAACGAATAGGGTAAATTTTAAATGACGTTAATGAATGACGGTGAATGAAAATGACGTTGCTATTTTTAATAAAAAAAAATTAAAATAGCAACGTCTATTATTCATCTTTTTGATGTACTAAATAGCTTTCTTCAATATACGAAGACACTACGACGCGTAGTGTCAAAGAAACTGGACACTTTTCATGTGAAATATATCATTAGTATAATTAATACAGATGCTCATTATAGTAAAATCACCGAGAAAATCTATTACAAAATAAAACTAATTTGACATTAAATTAAATTAATTAGCATGATGTAACAAACTAAACTGTAACTGACAGCTGTCAATTGGGGGCATAAGGTGCCGTAACGTAATCCAAGGCGGCTTTCTGAGCTCTGATCATGGTAGGCGAGTTGTAGGTGAATACATCAGAGCAGTAGTAATCCCTGAGAGTTCTCATATCGATGCACATGGGTGCACCACCACTCCCCATTGTCACCAGCTGACTTACTTGTTCCATGAACAATTTCTCTTGATACATTCCCAAACTAGTAAAGTTAGGGCTGATCTGCGACAATCTACAGCAGATAGAATTCTGATCACTATAAAACAAGCAGACTCCACAGTACTCGGCCAATGCCCGAATTATCTTCCAGTCATGACGCGCTTTCCCAGGGGGTGTAACTGCTGAGAAGGCGAACTGAGACCTACACTCCATATTCAGGTAAATACCACCAGCTTCAGTATAAGCGCTACCCGGCAGTATTATCGAAGCCAGTTCTGCACCTTTGTCGCCTTGGAAACCAATATAAGCGACCTGGCAATTAGCCGGGGGTGTCCAGTCGTAGAATATCTCATCTGCACCCAAGGATATGATGAGACAAGGTGGACAGGCATGCAGAGCCGTAAGAGCTCCCGGCTTCCATCCTGCTTCAAGAGCTCCTGCAAAGCTTGCCTCGCGCGTTACTACGTTCAGAACACCCCAATTAGGAATTTTAGCATTTATCGCGTATTGTGTCAATTGGCTCATTATATGACCCGCGTTGCTGGTCTCCAATTGCGCCACTCCAACAAATATCAGCGGGAACTTTGCCTCTTTCAAACATTGTAAGCCCTGAGATATTGCATTAACGTCTTCACCAACATAGTTAACACAGTAATTATATTCACACTGCGGACCAACGACGTAAATATCACATTCGTTTGAACGATACGCTTGCCGAATCCAAGCGTTTAAAATAGGAGCTTCAAATCGTGGATTCGTCCCAACTAGTAATATTTTATCTGCTTTCGCAACGTCCTGCATATTTACATTTAACGAGTATGCTGCTCTTATGTCAGAAGAGCTAGCAGAGTAGCAGAGACCCCTCTCCACATACGTGTGCTCAGAGCCTAATGCGTTTAGGAGATCTTTGCATGCAACCAAAGTTTCCACGTTGCATTGTGGACCCGCAATAGCCATTATAGTATTCGGATTGGTACATTTTATCATATTCGATAAAATTTTCAAAGCACAGTCCCATTCTAACGGACACAGGCATTTACCACTTCTCTGCATAGGAGTCACCAACCTCTGCATCTCTAATGAATCTATTGCCCACCTACCCTTATCAGAGACCCACTCTTGGTTTATCTCATGATGTTCTCGGGGTAACACCCGCAGAACCCTGTCAAATCGGTAATTAATGACAATGTTGGTTCCGGTGGCGTCTGTGACATCTATGGAATTAGTGCGTCTAATTTCCCAGGGTCTCGCTTTGAACATGTAAGGTATCGCAGTAAGTGCTCCTACGGGGCATAGATCAATGATGTTTCCAGATAGCTCGGAGAGGAACATTTTATCTACGAATGTACCAACAAGCATTTCAGTCCCGCGACCGGCTGTTCCCAATACATCCAGTCCACACACTTGAGAGCCAAATCTTATACATCTAGTGCATTGGATACATCTGGTCATCTCAGTCCGTATGAGTGGGCCTAAATATTTATCCTCGACAGCTCGTTTGCCCTGGAAGTGCAGATCCGTAAACCTAGAGCGATCGTTGCCAAACTTCATAGATAAGTCTTGAAGATCACACTCCCCTCCTTGATCGCAAATCGGGCAGTCGAGAGGATGATTAATTAGAAGAAACTCTAACACCCCCTCTTGAGCTCTCAATGTGACTTCTGAGTTGGTCCGTACTCTCATACCTTTCGATACAGGCAGACCGCATGCTATCTGTGGCTTCATCACTCCTTCAAGTTGTATTAGGCACATGCGACAGTTGCCGGCAATTGACAGCCGCTCGTGATAGCAAAACGAAGGTATAGTCACACGCTCATGGCGCAAGGCCTGGATGACGGTAAAGTAACTGGGAACTTGTACTGATTTCCCATTAATAAATATTTCCACATTGGTGGTTGCTTGCGTTCTAGTTTGTTCCAGAATTATTCGAGGACTAAATAAGCGCCTAATGCTTTTAAACATTATTTTAATATAAAATACAATTTTTCTGTCAAAATTTGACAGCCTTCAACGGTAGATAAACGGAAAATTAGTTTTTTTTTAAATAAATATGTTATCAGATTTGCGGTCATGGAATTTGTCCCAACAAGAACAAAGGTATAAAAGTACATAAACAATAGATACATACCTGATGAATGGAATCAATAAGCTGTATTAGAGCTTCTTTAAACTGAATAAATATTTCTGTTGCCCTTTGATACCTGCAATTAAACAAACTCTTACTTACTAAATTTATGCATGCATACATATAATCTTTATAGCAAGGTTATTAAAGACGAGACTAGGAAAGGAAGAATGCGAAATAGATACATGACTATTGTCTACACAGTATGGTCTCTGATCAAATCTATCTTTTTCCATTTGTGGATATAGCGCACGTACCACTATAAAGAACTCTAAGCCCTTAGACTGACTGGGTCAAAATAAAGAAATATTCGTTTACACGGAAAAGTGAGAGAGGTTAAAGTGACCTTTAATTACCCTAAAGAGCCGTGGTGGCCGACTGGTTCGAGTAGTTGCCTGCGACACAAAGATCGCAAGTCGAATCCCGTCTGTACCAATGAGTTTTTCTGAACTTAGGTACAGTGATTAGTCACACCATGAGCTTGTCGTGCTTGAGTGTGTGCAGTGCAGAGAGCTTGAACGGCGATGGACTCACCATCTATCACGTTGGCACCTAAAATATATCTCTGGCGAAAACTGGGTGTGTGAGTACTACCTATACACCTCTGCCTACCCCTTCGGGTCCCTTATGGGAAGGCGTGAGGATATATAAATTGTAGTACGCCCAGCCTCTATATGTTCTACTCTACTACCTATTCAAGTGAAATACATACTTTACATCAATGATGAAATTAATTAACCTCATTGCTTTACATACTATTTGATTATATGTATGTACATACGTATAATCAAAATGTTCATCGAAGCATACTTATGATCGTGCATAGTGTCCGTAAAGGCGTAGTCCAAAGCCAGACGAAGGGTTCTGGCAGCTCGCGGGGCCGCTGGGGCAGAGAGCACACGCCTAGCGCCTCGCTCCATACAGCGGGCCTTGACGAGCTGGCGACAGGCATCTGCGCATGCCTCAGTACGCTCCCAACCGCTCCTGAGGCAATTCAAAAATGTATTTTTTTTCTTTCATTAGATGATATGTTGATTAGTTAGTTAACTGTAGTTAAATGCTAACCGCCAAATATTATAAGTACCTAGATGGAAAGCTTCTCATAATTTTAACAAGCTTTATATATATATATTTCTGTACGTGTGTATGTCACTGAACTCCTTCTAAACGGCTAGACCGATTTTAATGAAATTTTCTGTGTGTCTTCAGATGGATTCGAGAATGGTTAAGATTCAAAATTGGAACTCAAACTTGAAATCTTAGCGTTGTAGCCGACTAATCGAACTACTCGGCCACCACAACCCTTAACTAGATTAAAGTAGATAATACATACTTGCCGACGGTGGTAAGCTTCCACGGAGGTAAAGCATCCTCTACAAGCCTGAGGGCGCCATGAGCGTATTCAGCAGCTGCGCGTAGCCTGGCGCTGACGGATGCCAAGGCATCCCTCAACGCACAGGCTTTAGATAAGGTAGCCTCCTGCGCAGTGCCAGGTCGCAAGCTGTTACCCCAGATACTGTCTGTATGAACAAACTTTCCATGAAAGGTTAAGTTTATAAGAAAAATAGACAAATACCTAATCGTTTTAATAATAATAATAATATCCTCACGCCTTCCCACAAGGATCTCCGAAGGGGAAGAGTATGCGTAGTACCCACAACTCCACTTTCCGCCAGAGATATATTTAAGGTGCCAACGGGACAGATGGCGTGTCTATCGCCGTTACTCCAGCACGACTATACGCCTTTGAATTGCTTCTCAGACGTATGCAGGTTTCCTCTCGATGATTTACTTCACCGTAAAGTTCGTGGTGTGACTAATCACTGTAATTAAGTTCAGAAAAACTCATTAGTACAGTCGGGATTCGAACTTGCGATCTTGGTGTCGCAAGCAGCTACTCGAACCACACCACCACGGCAGTACTTGTATTTCGTCACTAAAATATTCATCAGTGAGTGTACTGTGTATACATATATATATATATATATATATACATATGTATACATACCTTATACTATACATAATATACATACTTGTATACATACCGACCAGAGTCTCCAACTGCGCGTACATCGTGCGTATGCGCAATATTTCCGCATGCAAGGTACTTCGTTCGCGTTGTAATTCTGCAAATCTCGTCTTCAACCAGCTTAATTCCAAGCGACGCATCTCCTGTTAAGAAAATGCGTATTTATAAAGAGGAAACATTTGTATGTAAGTATGTTTGTAACGAATTGGCTCAAAAAGTACTGGACCGATTTGAAAAATTCTTTCACCGTTGGAAAGCTACATTCACATTACTATTCTATTCTACATACAATTTTTTCTTTATAACAAAAAACACCCGTGCGAACCCGGGACGAACCGCTAGTCAGTAATACAATGTAAAGTAAGCTTTCAAAGGCTGAATCTAGTTGAAGTCTTCAGAAATATACCTTGCGATTAACATTGGCAATGAAGTCTTCATTTTCTGATGCAAACATCGGCCGCCGGTAGAGGTCGAGACTGACGAACATCTAAAAAGTTTTTGATTTTTTTAACAATAACATTTATTTATATTTCACCTTTTATATCTATTTTTTTATGATTTTTTTTATGACACTACCTATTTGTACAATAAGTCTGAGCAGTGACTATCAAGTACTCATCATTGATAAACTAGCACAATTTCAACCCATGGGTTTGTTTGAATGGCTAACATGTTAGCCACCGTGTACTATTACCAATAACAAAAAGTGGGTATATTCTCACCTGGTGAAGAGTTTTGGCATAAGTTTCTTTAGTCATCGTATTAGTTGTCTCCTCGAAAGCATTGATTTCCTATACAGAACAAATTTACAGGAGTTCATTTAAATAGCTTAGATAGTGCCGTGCTAAATAGGTATGAAATGTATTATTTGCATATATAATATTTAATATATATGTATATAGGATGCATAATGAGACTAATCCTTCTGCTGCCAACGCAATACAACAATCCTCCCCCCTCCCCAAGGATCTCATTATTGGAAACGTATTTATCCGCGTAGGAACACATTACAAAAAAAAATATTATTTGATGAGTGATTAGTCACACCACGAGCTTTACGGTGAAGGAAAACATCGAGAGGAAACCTGCATACGTCTGAGAAGAAATTCAAAGGCGTATGTATAGTCGTGCTTGAGTAACGGCGATGGACTCGCCATCTGTCACGTTGGCACCTAATATACCTCTGGCGGAAAGTGGGTGTGTGGGTATTATCTACACACCTCTGCCTACCCCTTCGGGGACCCTTGTGGGAAGGCGTGAGGATATTATAATTTATTATTATATTATTTGGCTACGGATTTCTATAAGGGGGAGGTCTTGTCCCAGTCGGGCAGCTCCAAATTCAAACGGGAAACCCACTACGCCCTACCTTTCTTAGAATAATGACATGTGTAGTCAAGGTTTGTAAAAAACAGTGGTGACTACATGGGCGCTGTGTGGACCTGGAGACTAACATCATACTGAAGTGGGATAAAAGACTTATGACAATGTTTCCGCCATTTACCGGAAGGGAACGCGGCGAGCACGCTTGCCGGTTTTACATTACGAAACAGTTCGAACCCGAGCCCGACCATGGCTGACCTCCCGCGTGTGCGTGTCTGAACTCCCGCCTGTGCGCGTCTAACTCTCGCTTGATTCGAACCCCGCACGATATCTTCTCAGCTCATATTTCGGCTATCGAGCCGACCTAGTAACTAGAAACAATTGACTTAAGGAAGAAGGAGTGTCCCGTGCCGCGTGGAGAACGTCAACCTCCAACAAAACCAGGTCAGTTCACCTACTCTCATCAGCCCACCCGTTTCCTTCACCCCACTTATTCCACTCATCAGCTCATCGAGCGACGAGGCCCACAACGGCCCCGTCAGACAATGATAAACGCAAATCACTGTCTTAAAACTCAATACAACTTTTGTACAATGAGGTGGGAATGTATGTCATTCATCGTAAGATATAATTTTTATAAGCCTTATTGCCGTCGTCATTTCAATTCCGCTACGCAAATTCGACTTGTTTATCACATTTGTAACGTGAAAAGAGCTACCTGTTGTATGCTGTCCATCTCTGCAGTGATGACAGCGAGTCTCGCCACAGGCTGACCACGCTCTCCACTGGAGACCTCCACATCCAGCCGTGACAAAGCCGATAGCACCGTCTCACCCTTGCCATGGGTGTCCCAGGATGACTGTTCAATTGATATCAGTAATTTTCTTCTATCATACTTTTTTCAACAAAAGCCGTGGTGGCCGAGTCGTTCGGGTGCCTGGGCCTGCGACACAAAGTTCGCAAGTTCGAATCCCGATTGTATCAATGAGTTTTTCCGAACTTAAGTACAATGATCAGTCATACTACGAGCTTTACGGTGAAAGAAAACATCGAGAGGAAATGATGCTTGAGATGAGGTGGTCGAGAAAACCCAGTACCCTTCTATATGCACAGAATACGGCTATCGACAGTATTTCAGTGAGTTGATATATCACGTGACTACCCGTCTCCTTTAAACGATGAGAAAACACGTAATAAATGCAAGCTCTCGTCACTTACAGAGGAAACGGGTGCCCTGATTCTCTGCGAGCTCGCCATACAGCCCATGTCATGCACATCACACCAAACTGTAGACTGAATACAACCCCCTTCTATATACGTCCCCTGATGATGTGCAAATATGTCAAGGTTACAAATTACTAGCAATACTATACTTTAACACTGAATTGCTTGTTAATAGGAGACAATACGGGCACAGCCGCGCCAGGCACCACACATGGCTTTCAAATTGGTTCGGTACGTGGATGTACGAATACATTTTTTTTAATATAATAACAGCTCTCTTTTTTATATTTACGCCTTCCTACAACTATTCTCAAAAGGGGTAGGCAGATATATAAATACCCCTTGCCCTTTACCCCTTATGCCGGTGACGGACGGCGAGCTTGAGGACGACTGCACTATACGTCTTTGAATTTCCTTACAAACAAATAAGTTTTCTCACAATGACTTCTTCTTTAGTAAAACATGGTTTTACTACATAATGTGTTCTGTCCAAATTGTTGCAATGTTCTGTGCAAATCAACCGAATTTCGTATTTACAACAATGCATGAGGTACCATATCCAACAATTGTGTAGGGTACATCTATGTACCTCGGTAAGTAAGTACTTGCTGTAATTACTCACAATCACGACATACCTACCTTAGTTATAAAATGCCAAATTATGCATGAATACCCTAACATTATATACTATGCTACTAATATTATTAAAACCAAATTTTAGTTTTAATCAATATCGACTTGGTAATTTTATTATTGTGTACAAAACATATATTTAGTCAATCGGTATCATACAAACAGATTTATTTGAATGAGCGTATAACCGATTATTTTGTCACCTCCTACTACTAGCTACATCCCTACATCCCTAGTTTTATTAATATGTTAGAATAAAAAAAATTAAGTAGGTATCATATATATATATAGATACTCTGGCCGCTCAGTCTAACTTTCAGGTTAATTCTACGACGCCCTTTAAAAAAAAAGATAATGATTGATTTTCAGCTTGTTCAGTATTTCTTGCTTGAGATCGGAGAGGTTTTTACAACATTTTAATAAAATAATGGATTATTCAAAAAGAAAACAAGAAATACATTCATTCAATAATCATAGTTTTGACAATATTTTTTTAATATATTTATTTTTAAATTTTGTATTTACACAAGATCAATCAGTTCAAAATTAGGGTCCAGAGCACGTTCTGTCAAAAGGTAACCTATCCAAAGGCTAGGCAAATTAAATAATATGCATTCAGCTAGCAAATTCTTCATCACTTTTTGGTGATACCACAACTTTTTATAGAATAAATTAATTGATTAGACACAATAGA
This sequence comes from Drepana arcuata, assembly GCA_016069955.1. Lineage (NCBI taxonomy): Eukaryota > Metazoa > Arthropoda > Insecta > Lepidoptera > Drepanidae > Drepana > Drepana arcuata. Next base: position 232 of record JACCPG010000476.1, on the reverse strand, counting down.
ACGTCAGATAAATATATCCGGTATATTGAAACATTTTGATAAGTATCATGATATTTTCATAATAGTGCATTTGTAAAAATATGTACCTTTACACCTTAATCGTTTTAAACAAAATACTGCATAATTTTTTTATAGCCCAACTTATTAATTTAATTACTGAAGGGCCTGGATTCAAATCGTAAAATATTCTTGTTAATAAAAAAAAAAACTGTCAACGTCATGTCAACGTCCC